>CM042172.1:64186491-64202990 GCA_023376005.1 Doryteuthis pealeii | reverse complement strand
GATACATTTCGTATTGTATTTTGATTGATTCGGACAATGTATTGAATTTTGGAGATGAGACTTGATAATTTGTATTATATTTTTATTTTCGCACTAATTTGTAATTGAATTTTGGAGATGAGTGCTTTCGTATATTAATTTGTATTATTTGATTATTTCGGACAATTGTATTGATATTTTGTGAAGATTGAGGCTGATAATTTGCTACTTATTTTGATTATTCGCGACTATATTGTATTTGAAATTTTTGGAAGATAAGAGGCTTTGATAAAAAATTTGTGTATTATTATTGAATAATATTCTGGTCCACAATTGCATTGAATTTTTGGGAGAAATGAGGGACTTGAAATTTCTGTATATATAACGATTTATTTTCGGTGACTCGTTATTTTAGTATGGTGGAGATTTTACATACGAGGCCTGTGGACTGAATTCTGTGGAATTATTTATGTCGGATTTATCGACAATTTGTATTTGAATTTTTCCGAGACCGGAGGTGGGGGAGGATAGATTCTGTATTAATTCGATGATTGACCTTTTAATGGAGTTATCGTTTGTATAGATAGAGGCTTGAATTGAATTGTATTATTTTGGAAGCGTAATTATTGATTACTGATTCGGGAGCTATCAGGTATGGCATTTGTGTTAGAGTGAGGCCTTCGAGCTAATTGTGCATGTAGATTTCGAGTGATTCTGCAATGTGTAGTTGGATTTTTTTTAGATGAGGCATGATAAAATCGGGTATATTGTCGGGACTGATCGGAGCGTATAGTAGTTGGAATTTTTAGATGAGGCGTAAATAATTATAGTATCTGTATATTTCGAATTATATCGGACTGATGTATTGGTTTTTAATAATGGGCTGTGGGGATAAGGTAATATTCATTCGGACTGAGTTTCGGGACATACCATTAGTATGAAAAATTGAGAATGGGGCTTTGATAATAATTGGTATTATTCTCGATTATTCGGTACTATTGATATGAATTTATGAGATGAGCTTGAAATAAATCTATATTATTTCGATTATTCGGACTATTGTATTGAATTTTGAGATGAGCTTGATAATTTATATTATTTCGATTATTCGGACTATTGTATTGAATTTTTGAGATGAGGCTTGATAATTTATATATAATTCGATTATTGACTATTGTATTGAACTTTTGAGATGAGGCTTGATAATTATGTATTATTTCCGATTAATTTGGACTATGTGTATGAAATTTTAGATTAATCTTGATAATTTGTATTATTTCGATTATTGGACAATTGTATTGAATTTTAGATTAATCTTGATAATTTGTATTATTTCGATATTTGGACTATTGTATTGAACTTTTGAGATTAGTCTTGATAATTTGTATTATTTTGATTATTCGGACTATTGTATTGAATCTTTGAGATGAGGCCTGATAATTTGTATTATTTTGGACTATATATTATTATTCGGACTATACTATTGCTATTTTTTAGATGAGGCTTGATAAGTGGCATTATTTCGATTATTCGGACTATTGTATATAATCTTTGAGATGAGGCTTGATAATTTGTATTATTTCGACTATTCGGATTCTTTTATTGAATCTTTGAAATGAAGCTTGATAATTTGTATTATTTTGGACTATAAATTATTATTCGGACTATAGTATTGAATTTTTTTAGACGAGGCTTCATAATTTGTATTATTTCGATTATTCGGACTATTGTATTGGGTTTTTAAATTGAGGCTGATAAGTAATATTATTTCGACTATTCGGACTATTGTATTGAATTTTTGAGATTTGATAAGTATTATTTCGATTATTTCAGATTGTATTGAATTTTTGAGATGAGGGCTTGATAATTTGTATTATTTCGATTATTCGGACTATGTATTGAATTTTTGAGATGAGGCTTGATAATATGTTTATATTATTTCGATTATTCGGACTATGTATTGAATTTTGAGATGATGGCTTGATAATTTTGTATTATTCGATTATTCGGACTATATGTATTGAATTTTGGAGATGATTAGATTTGATTTATTTCGATTATTTGAGACATTGTATTGAACTTTTGAGATGAGCTTGATAATTTGTATTATTTCGATTATTCGGACAATTGTATGAATTTTTAGATGAGGCTTGATAATTTGTGTTATTTCGATTATTCGGACTATTGTATTGAATCTTTGAGATGAGGCTCGATAATGTGTATTATTTCGATTATTCGGACTATTGTCCTCATCTTTATTGTTATCTGCACAAGGTTTCGACCGATGTGTCATCCGGTCGTCTTCAGGTATTTTTTGTAGGACTCGGGAATGAGAACAGTCTACCCCCATGGATTGAATAATGGGTTCGGTTCTAAGTTCCGTCAAGGCTCCCGATTATGACATGAATGCTCTCAAGTTCGAGAGGAAGGTTCCCAAGTTTGAAGAGAAGGTTCTCAAAGAGGAGTTTCTCATGTTCGAGAGGGTTCCCGAGTCCGACAAGAAACACCTATAGAAGGCTGGAGGGCACATCGGCCGAAAAGCTGTGCAGATAACAATAAAGATGAGGACAATAATCTGAATAGTTGAAATGATACAAGTATCCATGGCTGTTTGAGGAAGATGAACCACTGGAAATTATGTGCGGGATTAAAGTTTAGCCATTATGACAAATGGTATATGCATAAACCAGAATCTGTCCCTGAAAATAAGATGCATACAATTCTCTTAGATTTTCAGATAAAAATCGACTACCAAATCCTGTTCAGAAGATCAGAACATGTTTACTCGTGAATTGTGCTATTCCAGCAGATCATAGAGTGTATATAAAAGAAAATGAAAAGATATAAACATACCTGGATCTTTCCAACAAGATGAAGAAGCTATGGAACATGAACGTGACTGTGGTAGTAATTGTTGTTGGTGCCCGTGGATTATTACAAAAAACACCAGAATGTAGAAATTCAGGAAAAGGAAATAATATTAATATCTAGGAATCGCAAGGATCCGGGTTTAATACCGGTCCCCGCCAACACACAGCTTGGTTAATCTGATCTCTACGGTAAATTGAGAAGCTGAGTGTAGGCTTTGCGTTCCACCTCATCAAAAAAATCTCCCAGATATAGCACTATGGAAAAGGATAGACTCCCTCGCTGTCTGGCTGATACCGACGATATGCCACTCAGACAACAACTTCATAAAAACAGTGAATATGTTAACAATAACAATATTTGTTTCATTTATTCTCACTGACAGGGGATACTTTGGGATGGTTTGGATAACAGTTCAGCTAGATTTATAATACGTGTGATCACGTATGAGACCCAGTCCTTGTTCATCACAGGGGCCGTCGTTATCATGTGTGTGTTCACACATGGGGCCATTGGGCTTGTCTGTTGACTCTCTGCTGATGAGTCTTTATTTAACACAAGACAGAAAATGGTTCTACCCTAAAAGTGACTTAACTAGCCCAACCGTGCTGATGCACGTGGTCACTAGTTCAGGCGTGCTGACGCACGTCTGTACAGTCCAAAACCCCTGTCCAAAGTAACATGGCGGAATTCCCATATCCGGGTTCCCATCAGTCCTTTGCTGAGCAAAGGGGAGCAACTCGTTAGGTTTACCTAACATGTCTGGAAGCGCTTTGCAAAGGTGTTCAAAATTTCAAAAATATCCGAGACAACAGTAGTACTAAAATCAAAGAGAATAAAGAGAATAATTGCTAGATCAGTGAAGACTTGCTGTCTTTTGGTCTCAGGTTAAAGCCAGTAGACTAGAACCCACTATGTCTAACAATTTACCCATAGATAGAGGGAGAAGAAATGAATGCATGCCTTTTCCATTACCGCAAAATGAAACGCAAAGGGGCCAACTTCAGCATTTGAACTCAGCTCTATTTTATACGCTGACGGCACGGGGCAGTTAGTTATCTTACCAAATGGAACAGAAAATACTAATCTTTTGCTTTCAAAATTGTCCAAGATATATTAGTTTCATTTACATATAGATTTGAAAATCCTACATGCAAGCATTTTAAGATACGTAACTGCTTTCTCTGTGATTTTAGTCTAAAATATGCCCGGGAGATTTTTGCCGACGCTTAAGATGTGGTGGGAGACAGCAAATAAAGTTTTTAATAAAAGCAATACATTTCGTTAAAGAAAGAAATATTTCGAAACTTTCGCGTGAAAATAGACGGCGATCATCAGTGTTTGGTGGCTGCACGGACTCGCACGTTGAAACCGATTTGGAATATCAACTCCTATTTCCAACTTAAATAACGTTAGCGGCCCAGTGTCTTGATATGGTCATCTGGTCCGTTAAGTTGAAAAATAATTTTGTCATTGAGTTAAAGGTCCCTTTTTTGGAAAACATCGACTGAGCACTTCATCAAAAGTTGAAATATAACAAAATTATGCTAAATTATTCCTTACTTTTAGATTTGTATTATGTTTGAAATAATTCCGTTTCAATTCGTTCTAATTAGTCATAATTTGCAATTAAGTAAAAAAAAACTTACCAATCCCTTACTTTACTTTCTGCCTATCACTTTCTTCCCCTCTATGTATCTCTTGATTAGCTCCTCCTTATATATTCTTAGTTTCAAGAACAATGTGTCTGAAATGGCTGGATAACAAATATATTTCCTATTGTGATCGGATGCCAAGGTTTCATTACCAACTCAACTACCGTATTCCAGACTAATCTTGGACTTTCTCCATCAGACAAGAGGAAATACATAAAAATACATAAAAAGATCCAATGTAAGGTTTTAACTGAATCAGCGTTGATATGACAATCACAGAGTGACGACAATCCACCAAAGTCTGACAGTGTCGCAAGATATTGCTGGAGCGCTGTATTATTGATGATGATACTTCGGCCCCGAAACTATGCTTGAACCCATAGTCATCATCTGATGATGGCTTTGTGTGTAGTAAAGCTACTGTGCAAACAACAGTCATTGTATGAACTTATGTCGTTAAGGCGCGTGGTGTAATGGTTAAAGTCGTAGGAAATGGATTCGTCGACCCGAGTTCAAATCCTGGACGAAGCTGTTTGCATTTCATATACCCCTAATACTCTTGGGAAAGGTATGCATCCAACTATTCCCCCTTCGACTATGTGTAAATAGTAGGGCAGACTGGGTCTTTAACCTTGGCTAGGTAACCATAGAAGGCAAACTCTGAATTCAAACCTGTTAAACTAAAGCTAAAGAAATTGACCTTCTCTTGCATCCTGCTCGTGTGGAGAGGTCGGTAAATATTAGGCTGTTACAAAAATAATGACCGATTTCAAATACATACATTTATTGTTGAAACATTAACAGTAGAAATGTTAAAATTAGTCAAAATACGAGCGTTGGGCAGCTATGCATCTCTGCCATCGATCTACGAGGTCATTTATTCCTCATTGGTAAAAAGTAATTGGCTGTGATGCAACAAAATCTTTAAATGATGATTCCACCTCTTCTTTAGATCGAAAAGTTTTACTATTTAAAAATGTGCTTAAGTGCCTAAAAAATGATAATCAATAGGTGAAAGATCGGAAGAATATGGAGGATATGGTAAGGTCTCGTATCTCAAGTGAATATTCGGCCAAGAAAGGGGTCATTGCTGTTACAGAAACAGAGCATTGAGCACACTTCAAACCGCCTGAGTTTTTGGTGCTCATTGAGCTCATGAGGAACCTATTTATCGAGATTTTTCACCTTTCCAATACTCTGTAAATGGCGTGAAACTGTTGCAATGCTGATACCAAATGTCTGAGACATCTCTTTGACACTTTGTCGTGGATTTTGCTGAACAGATGCCTGCAAATGTTCGTTGTCATGACTGCATGTCCGTCCTCTACCTTCTTCAACTTCAAGACTATCATCTCCACTGCGGAATTTCTGGAACCACCTTCGTACAGTCCGATCACTTGTTGATTCATCTCCCCATGCTTTGTTGATATCGGCAGCAGTTTCGGAGGCATTGTGCCCAAGCTTGAACTGATACAACATAAGAAGGCGAAGGTCATGTTTAGGTATGTTCATCTTTGAAGGCTCTGTAGCGTTACTTTCGTATTTGCCTGGAGAGTTGTCTGCCCTTTTGGTTTGCTGGTTCTCGCTAGGGGCCTGTTATATTTAAGCGGCTGGTTTGAACGTCTTGTTCTCTCTTTGCTGCTGCCTGACCTACGAGGCACATGGCTTAGACTCTGGTCTACCCTCTCCTCGTTGGGGCTTCGGCCCTCAACGCTGGACTAATCACTGTAAGTGATTTATACAGCATGTTATAGTCTCATGTCTGTGCTTCTATGTTTTTCCCTTTTACTTATGTATGTATGTTTATGTACACCTCCTTGTATTATGTACCCTGTTAATTCTTGTGCTGTATATGAAATGTTTTGTCTATCAACCTTTGTCGGAGTTTATCTGCAAGTATATATCACTTTTAATCCTTACAGCTCCTATTTTTCAAAAATACTTTCTATCTGAAAATAAATCAAATTTTATTTTTGAGCACACATTAATTATTATATATGCAAAGGTTCACCTGAAACAAATAACAAATCCTATGTTAAAATGATATTTCAAAACCGAGCACTTCAATCGGCCATTATTTTTGTAACAACCTAATATACAAGTAAAAAAGTAAAGTCGTCGGGGCGGCCTAAAGTCGGTATCAGCCAATCAGCGAGGGAGTCTATCCCCTTTTCACTAGCGCTAGACCAAGGAGATTGTTTTTTTGCGTCTGAGGTGGAGCGCCACACCTACCATCAGCTCCTTACTTTACCGCACAGAACCCTGTGCTACTCATACGCTGAGTTGGCGAGGACCGGGATCGAACTAGGAACCTTGTGGTTTCTAGCCGAACGCTCTACCGACTGAGCTAACCCGGCCCCTAATATATGTATCGTTAAAATTCGACGTTTACTCGAATTTTCATTGTCTAGCTAAACCCTTGTATAATAATGTGCATCCCCTTTGTGTAGTCTCATTCCATCACTATTTTTCTCGTCCAGGGATTGTATAAACACGTATATGCTAGTAAAGCATGAGTCTAATGGGCAGGTGCCTATCTCGCAGGTGGTGAGAGAAAATGAAGGAGAGAATAGTTGGTGGAGGCTAAGGTGCAAATAGTGACGATATGGAAGTCGTGGTGATATTATTAACACTTAACAAGGCTTGTGACTTCAGTAATGATGATGTCGCAAGGAAGAGTGGAAAACGCCAAGGACACGAAACACGTATTGCATTAGTAAGACAGAGTAATTGGATAAGTTTGTCACGGTGTAAAGAAAGGAAGGGAGAAAGAAAAGAAAAAGAAAAGAGACAGATAGTAAGAGAGAAAGAAGTGCGAAAAAGAAATAAAGAAAGAGAGAAAGAAAAAAATTAAAGTAAAAATGGATACATAAAGAAAGAATGAAAGTTAATAAATTTCGAAAGAAAGTAAGGAAGGAAGGAAGGAAGGAAGAAAGAAAAATGAGGAAAAGAGACAGAGATAGTAAGAGAGAAAGAGGTGGGAAAAAGAAATAAAGAAAGAGAGAAATAAAAAGATGATAGTAAAAATAGATACATAAATAAAGAATGAAATTTAATAAATTTCGAAAGAAAGGAAGAAAGAAAGAAAATAAGAAAATAGACAGAGATAGTAAGAGAGAAAGAAGTGGGAAAAAGAAATAAAGAAAAAGAGAAAGAAAAAATGATAGTAAAAATAGATACATAAAGAAAGAATGAAAGTTAATAAATTTCGAAAGAAAGGAGGGAAGGAAGGAAGAAAAAAGAAGAAAAGAGACAGACATATTAAGAGAGAAAGAAGGGGGGGTAAAGAAATAAAATAGAGAAAGATAAGAATGGTAGTAAAAATAGATACATAAATAAAGAATGAAAGTTAATAAATTTCGAAAGAAAGGAAGGAAGAAAGAAAAAAAAGAAAAGAGACAGAGAAAGTAAGAGAGAAAGAAGTGGGAAAAAGAAATAAAGAAAGAGAGAAAGAAAAGATGATCAAGTAAAAACAGATATATAAAGAAAGAATGAAAATAAATTAATTTCAAAAGAAGAAAGAAAAATAAGAAAAGAAAGAATATAATTATACATAGAAAATAAATACAGAAAACGAAAAAAAAGGAGCACATACATAAATACATACATACATACGTTAAGAACGAAAGAAAGAAGGAAAAAGAGAAAAAGGAATTAAGAAAAACGAAAAAAAGAAAAAGAAGGGAAAGAAAATAACAAAAAATAAAAACAAGGAAAGCAATAAAGAAAAATAGCGAATGAAAGGAAAGAAAGAAAGAGAGTAAGAAAGAAAAAAGGAAAAAAAGAAAGAAAGATAGATAGATAGATAGATAGATAGATAGATTGATAGATAGATAGATAAACGGCGAAAGAGAGAAAGAGAGTGCAACAAAGAAAAAATTAAAGAGAGAAAAGGCAAAAAAAATGAATAAGTGAAAGGGATATTAAGAAAAAAGAAACGGAAGAACAAAAGATGGAGAAAGTGATAAAAATAAAAAAATAAAAAAAAGAGAACAAAAAGCAATAAAGAAAGAACCTAAGAGTAAAATCACTGAAGAAAAACAGTATGAGAAAGAAAGAAAGAAAGAAAGGAAGGAAGGAAGGAAGGAAGGAAGCGAAGACAATAAAGAATAAACTTAAGCGATAGAAATGAAAAAAGAAAGAATGGGAAGAAAAAATAGAGAAAGAAAGTAGCTAAACAAAGTAAGAATGAAAAAAAATAGATATCTAAGGGAAAAAGAAGGAAGAAGAAAATAAAGAATATAATTACAGAAAGAAAGAAAGAAAGGAATTAGATGAAGAAGAATTAAGGTGGAAACAAAGAAAAACAGGTAAAAGACAATGACAAAAAGAAAAGAACGTGAATAAAAGTATAAAGAAACAAATGAAATGCAGAAAAAACACTTGGTAAAATTTGAATGAAGTAAAAAGGGAATGCAAAAGAATTGAAAAGAAGGAAACCGAAAAAGAGTAATTAATTGAAATTAAAAAGTTACAAGGAAATAAAGAAGGAAAAGGAAAAAGAAGGGACAAGCCAATGAATAGAAAAGAAGGAGAAAACATAGGGAAAAAAATAAAAGAAAGACGTTTTGTGAGAAGATAAAGTAAGAGATAAAGGAAAGGAGAAAAGATAGTGAAAAAAATCAAGAAATAAAACTAAAGAAGAAATAAGAATCGGATAGAGAAAAGTCTAAAATTATAATAAAAGCAGGGAGGAGCAGTCGAAGAATTAATGAAAACAAATAGATAGATAGATAGATAGATAGATAGATAGATAGAAGGGAGATTAGATGCAAAAAAATAAAGGAGGAAAGAAATAAAGTAAATAAATGAAAGTAAAATGAATGAAAGTAAAATGGATTAATGAAAAAGAATTTAAAATATGTAATAATTTAAAAAGTATTTAAAATATAAAATAAAAACGGAAGATATGAAAAAGGAAAAAAGTTGAAGAAAGAAAGATAGAAAAAAGAATTACTAAACAAGAAATAAATTAATAATTGTTAAAGAGAAAGGACAAACTCAAAAAGAATAAAAGCAGAAAAGATAAACAGGAGGATATGTCATAAAAACGTATAGAGATAACAAAGAAAGAAACGGACAGAGGACAAACAAACATTAGAAAGAGCTGCAGAGTATAGAGTAATATGAGTTAAATAGAGTAATATGAGTTCAGGAAATTATATTCTAAAATCGAATTTTTTAAAAAGATAAAATACTAAGTTTAAAAGAGGGACAGTATAACTATGAAAGAAATATATATTTACCAACCCCTCCGCACGAGCAGGATGTGACACAAGGTCAATTTCTTAAGCGGAGTTTAACAGGTTTGAATTCAGAGTTTTCCTTCTCCTTGACCGGTTGCCTAACTAAAGTTAAAGAGCCCGGTCTGACCTACTATTTACCCATAGCTGGAAGGAGAGTAGGATTCATACCTTTCCCAAGGGTATTAGCGCTAAGTGAAATGCAATTATCACGTCCAGGATTTGAACTCGCGGTGACGAGCCCATGACTTTAACCATAGCACCACGCACTCCTACATAAAGAATGAAATAAGAAATAACAAAGTTTAAAAGAAGGAAAACACACAACTAACACAATAGAATCGAAGGTACATCTGAAAGTGAAAGTGTAAGTGAAAGTAAAGGTAAAAGTGAAAGTGAAACTAGATATAGAATAAAGATAATGAAGAGTTATATAGAAACTATGGTTTGATTGAATAGTGGTGTAAAGATATAAATTTGAAAATAAAAGTTCTATAAACAAGAATGAAGAAAGCACTAATAAAGAAAGCGATTGGATCCGTAAAAAAATTGAAAAAAATACGTTTGCACATTGCAACAAAATAAGGACAATTTGCGAGCTGACAGAAATAGTTGACTCACTCTAATTTTAAAGATAATAAACCGCACAAACATACGTGAGCCTCATTATATATATATATATATATATATATATATATATATATATGTGTTGTGTGTGTGTGTGTGTGTGTGTGTGTGTGTGTGTGTGTGTGTGGAGGTATTTTGGATATGATTATGTTTGTGGCGAGTGGTGAGGACGAAGCAAGCGAGGACAATCGAGACAATTTTGACAACGATGACGTTACTGGTTGTGACGCCTTCGTATCATTGCTCGTTCGAAGGGCTAATGCGAGCAACGGTGGTATTACCCGCGTTCGAGAATGTCGGACTGAGAAAATCGAAAATCGGCTAATGATCAACGGCTAAATGATGAGATGTCTAATATATACCTTTGGCTTAATCCGCGAGAAACAACTAGCCTTCCTCTATCCATGTTCGCTTTTCGCAGCCCACAAAAAAAATCATTGGAGAAAACACTGTCATTAAATAGACAGTATCGAAGCGGAAAAGCAAATTAGCTCGAGTTCTGGTCACACGAGGGCGTATTCTTGCATACATAGTTATCTATGTCCTCTTGGGTATCTGTCTGTCTGTTTGTCTGTTTGCTTGCTTGTACGAAGCGACAGTCATCTGGTTCAATGTTTGGTAAAAGTTGATGTTTTATATGTCATTGTACATTTATAACAGAAGTAATTAGACACGTTCTTTGTAAATTTCTAATGCATTTTTATAGTAAAAATCATTGTCTAATGCATTTTTATAGTAAAAATCATTATCCAATGCATTTTTATAGAAAAAATCATTGTCCAATGCATTTTTATAGTAAAAATCATTGTCCAATGCATTTTTATTGTAAAAACCACTCCCAATGCATTTTTATAGTAAATTTTTATTTATTATAGCATTTTTATTGTAAAATAATTGTCCAATGCATTTTTATAGTAAACAATATTGTCCAATGCATTTTTAGAGTAAAAATCATTTCCAATGCATTTTTATATTAAAAATGATTGTTCAATGCATTTTTATATTAAAAATCATTGTCCAATGCATTTTTATAATAAAGATCATTTACAATGCATATTTATCGTTAAAATTATTGTCCAATGCATTTTTATAGTAAAAATCATTGTCCAGTGCATTTTATAGTAAAACTTATTTTGTAGAACAATAGTCTTAATAAAGATGGTTGAGTAGTTGGTTAATTTTATGTCATGTCAACCCTTGTTGGGGTATTTAATGCCGACTTACGATGTTTGCTCAGTCGGTAGAGCATCCGCCTAGGAGCCACAATGTATCTGGTTCGAAACATGCCCTCGTCAATTCAGCGCATGCGTAGCAGAATCGAGCAATCTTATCTGTGCTGTAAAGTGGAAAGCGGATAGTAGGTGTCACGTTCCATTTCACATGCAAAATAATATTTCTGGTCTAGCGCTATCGAAAAGGTGATAGACTCCCTCCTTGTCTGGTTGATACCGACAATAGGCCTCTATCGACAACTTTTTATATAGTTTTTGGTTAATGATGATAATTATAAGGTAGTATCTGACTAAATTTAGGTTTTCTATATTATTTCTTTATTTGGTGTATTGAGTAATAACATATGAATATTAGATTAGATGTTTATAATGGCTGAAAAAGGGCATTTTGGGGGCATCTTTGAAGCCCCATATCTACCCAATTCTCAACAGAATTCAACCATCTTTTACTATTTGATACTCCTCATCGAACTCCATCGGAAAATCATATTAGATTGGCACTTTAATTTTGCAAGAAACTGGCCATTTTCACCCACTCTCAGGGCAGTAATCAGGCCTAAAATCTCATCTAAAACTCCGAATTGAGCACTTTTTCTCCATCAGTAAATTCTACGCACCAGAGTCCAGGAAAAAAGAAAATAAGGTCGACAACTTAAATTTTCACCAAAATATGTAGATTTATAATGGCTGAAAAGGGGCATTTTGGGGGCATTTTGAAGCCCCATATCTCCCCCAATTCTCAACAAAATTCAACCATCTTTTACTATGTGGTACTTTTTTGTGTTCAATTTTACGTAAATCTTCAAAACTCTTGATATAATCTAATATTAGATTTTAGGGTTTTTTTCTCAAAAAATGAGCAACATCTTCATGTGTGGTCATACATTTTCTTTAATGTTTGTTGACGTGTCATTATAAAATGAAATGTCGATGTAAAGGAAAATTAGTTCTACAAAGATTCTTGATTTATGGAAATCAGTTTAACAAAACATTTTTTGTCCATAATTTTCCTCTTTGTCAATGTCAATTCGTATAACTTTTCGCTTGCGGTTTTTTATCCTTTGAAATTTCCTTCTTTCTTTTTTGGGGTTCGTTCGTTCGTTCTTATAAGTAGTGTGATGTAAAAGTAGTTCTGTCGACAACTGCACCTGCGTTCTCACCATCAGAAAAATACGTGTCAATCCATATGTAAATAACCCCAGCATTCATTACAGAAAAACTTTTTATATATATATATATATAATATATATATTATATATGAGAGAGAGAGAGAGAGAGAGAGAGAGAGAGAGAGAGAGAGAGAGAGAGAGAGAGAGAGAGAGAGAGAGAGCTTAGTGCATATATATCTAAGTTATGGTAGCGGAAACATAAAGGGAAATCCAAGTAAAACGTGGTTTAAAAATCGCACAGCCAAAAAACTGACAGTTGCCAAGCGCCGGTAACTTAATATCTTCGCTACCCTAACACCCACACACACACGTACACACATAAACACACACACACACACACACACACATATATATATATGTGTATATATATATATATATATATATATATATATATTTAAGGGTTTTATAATTTGCTTGAAGCATTGTGTATATATTGGGATGGAGGTTGTTTTTGAAGGCTATCACAATGCATGTGTAAAGAAAAAATAATAAGGTAACAATTGTTAACCTGTATTTATTTTTGATATTTCAAGATCAAATCTCTTTTTCAGAAGAACACTGGAACGGAAGTATCTGCCATCTTGTTATGGCATGTTTAGTTAAAAAAAAAAAACTTACTAAAAATGCCATAACAAGACGACAACTGCTTCAGTTCCAGTGTTCTTCTGAAAAAGAGATTTTATCTCGAAATATCAAAAATAAATCACTGGTTAAAAACAACATCATTGTTACCTTATTAATTTTTCTTTACACCTGCATTGTGATAGCCTTCAAAATCAAACCCCAAACAATATATATATATATATATATATATATATATATATATATATATGTATATATATAAGATTTTTGGATGTTTGTTTATTTAGAAACGTTGTTGAATAAAGTATATATTAAATTTTTACTTGAAGGCACTTACAACGCATATATCGCATAAAATTCGATACTTTTTCTTATAGAAAATGAACTTGACAAGTGTAATCCCAGCAAAGGATGGCTCGATGTGTAGAATACCGTACAGACTGTTTCGATGTGTAGAATACCGTACAGACTGTTTCGACTTAATAAAATCGAAACAGTCTGTACGGTATTCTACACATCAAGCCATCCTTTGCTGGGATTACACTTGTCAAGTTCATTTTCTATAAGAAAAAGTATCGAATTGTATGCGATACATGCGTTGTAAGTGCCTTCAAGTAAAAATTTTTATATATATATATATATATATATATATATATATATATATATATATTACCACTATAAATACGTACACCTAAGCAATGTTTGTCAAACGTTGTTTTCGGAACCAAAGATACCCGGAATACCGGAAACAAATAAAAAAACAAAAAATATGCAATCAAAGTACATTATTCGATACGATCTGATCTCAAATTTAGCAGTATTGAAACTGTTAACCGGTGTATTTATTTGATTACCTTTGAGATTTATAAATGCTGGACATTTTTAAGTACAATTTCAATGCTATTTTTATGTATATTTTAATTCGTAAATATCTTTAATTCTTTATTGTTTTATTTTCATTGTTTCATCTGGACATACATACGTACATAAACACCAACTGCCCTTTATTGTTGCACTAGAAGGGTCTACCTTGGTAGAGAGGTGGGAACCGTTCTCTATTGATTTGTTTACTTTTTAGAATTATAAATACTAGACATTTTCATGTATATTTTAATTCTTAGATACCTTCGAATATAAATCAAATCTTCATAATTTTTGCCTAAAAATTAAAGACCGATGATGTTTAATGTTTCATTTGGACATACATACACACATATATTCATACATACACACCAACTCTCCTTTATATACACTAGCAAATATATGCACCCTCCGGGTGCAAGTATTTAAGTTTTAATGTAATAAAATATTGTATTAAATTAGAAAGGCTAATGAAACTAAATAAGAATACAGATAAAAAGATTTGAAACAGAGGGAGTATAATAAAAGATTTGAAACAGAGGGAGTATAATAAAAAATGGAACAACTGAAACTTACTCTTCCATCACTCTCGTCTTTCATTGTTATTTTTTCTAATTTAAGTATTTAGTTATAAGAGGAAGTAAATAATAAAATGACAGTAATTTTATCTTGTTAATGGATTTCATTTAAGATTCATTGAAGAGATTTTTGCTTATATTCATTAAGATAAAACCAAACAGTTAGAAATCAATAATACTAAGCATATATTTATTAAATCAATTTTTTAATATTAATATGCAAATTAGCCTTCCCGTTCCACTGTAAACCGCTATTTTGTTGATATATAAATATAATTGCATGTTGTCAGTATGTAGACATAGTTAACAGTATTAATAATGTAGACAATTTTATTGATAATTGAGGTTTAGATAAAATAAAATCATGGAGAATGTGATGTCAATAATTAAGAGAATTGTGATGTGACTTGAGTAGGAATATAGTTTCGGTTACAGACAGAAAAACACACAATCTCCATTTAATAAGAAGCAAATATATGCACCCTCCGGGTGCAAGTATTTAAGTTTTAATGTAATAAAATATTGTATTAAATTAGAAAGGCTAATGAAACTAAATAAGAATACAGATAAAAGATTTGAAACAGAGGGAGTATAATAAAAGATTTGAAACAGAGGGAGTATAATAAAAATGGAACAACTGAAACTTACTCTTCCATCACTCTCGTCTTTCATTGTTATTTTTTTCTAATTTTAAGTATTTAGTTATAAGAGGAAGTAAATAATAAATGACAGTTATTTTATCTTGTTAATGGATTTCATTTAAGATTCATTGAAGAGATTTTTGCTTATATTCATTAAGATAAAACCAAACAGTTAGAAATCAATAATACTAAGCATATATTTATTAAAATCGATTTTTTAATATTAATATGCAAATTAGCCTTCCCGTTCACACTGTAAATCGCTATTTTGTTGTATATATAAATATAATTGCATGTTGTCAGTATGTAGACATAGTTAACAGTATTAATAATGTAAGACAATTTTATTGATAATTGAGGTTTAGATAAAAAATAAATCATGGAGAATGTGATGTCAATAATTAAGAGAATTGTGATGTGACTTGAGTAGGAATATAGTTTCGGTTACAGACAGAAAAACACACAATCTCCATTATAATAAGATATGTATAGAAGTAGATTAAAAGATGCATTATCGGGTGGCATTTCAGCTCGCTTCTATGTTGGGCTCTACGTCCTATAATCACACATAGTGTATTGAGTAGATAGTAAATTTTATTTAACTTGAAGGATATTTTTCAAACAATTAACAGTTTTCATCAAAACTAAGATATAATTAGTCAAATTTTCGAACTTATTGCAAAACTGCATGATAAACAACACTTTTGGTTTTCCTATTGGGGGTCAGTGCAAATAGCTAATTCGGTCAATTCTAATTATTCTAGAATTTATATCCAATTTATAATAATTGTTATCGTACAAAAAATTCGTCGCAAAATAATCACACACACACACACACACACACACACACACACACACACCGAAAATAAGTAATTAAATCTGAGGAAACAAAAAATTCAAGAATGTTTGAGATGAGGTTTGATGATTAGTATTATTCGGACTATTGTACAAATAACAATGAAGATGGGGACAATAGTCCGAATAATGCAGATTGCGGGTTCAGATTTGGACCGAATTTTTTAAAATTCTATCACTGATTTAGCCTGGCTCCAAAATGGTATGAT
>CM042172.1:64173991-64178991 GCA_023376005.1 Doryteuthis pealeii | reverse complement strand
TTGGCGTCTTAGGTGGAGTGCCACACCTATCATCATCTCTGGTATTTTGTAGCTATTTAAAACTATTTTAGCTACAAACGGTGATATGTTGAAAAATCCAGGAGAGCAAAATCAAAATTGCACTGGCTTCAAGAATCTGTCTTAGTTTTTTTATGTAAACTAGCAAATGTATGCACCCTCCGGGTGCAAGTATTTAAGTTTTAATATAATAAAATATCATATTAAATTAGAAAGGCTAATTAAACTGAATAAGAATGTAGATAAAAAGATTTGGAACAGAGGGGGTATGATTGAAAAATAGAACAACTTTGAAACTATTCCATCATTTTCCCTTACCCGTCTTTCATTGTTAAATTTTCCTAATTTAACTGTTTAGTTAAAATAGGAAGTAAAGAATAATATTAGTTATTTCTTCTTGTTAAGGGATTTCTTTTAAGATTTATCTCCGAGATTTTTGCTCATATTCATTAAGAAAAAACAAACAGTTAGAAATCAATAATACCAAGCGCATATTTAATAAAATTAAACTTTTAATATCAATATGCAAATTAGCTTTCCTGTTCACACTGTAACCCGCTATTTTGTTGCATATATAAATACAATTGCATGTTATTAGAATGTAGATAAAGTCAAAAGTATTAATAAGGTATAACAATTTTATCAATAACTGAGGTTTAAATAAAAATAAGTTCATGGTGAATGTGACGTCAATAACTAAGGGAATTGTGACTTGAGTAGTGATTTAGTTTCGGCTTCAGACAGACAAACACACAATCTCCATTATAATAAGATATGGGCTCATTATATACAATTATTATATAACCTCTCGCGAGCTTTTAGCACCAGTGTTACCTGCTGGCCTATCACTGGAGTCTGAATGACTGCAGTCTAGGTGAGTTTTTAGGGCTTTCTTAATGTGAAAGTGAGTATTGATAAAATCAAGCAAAATTCAATAAGAAAAACAATGTAATAACCATAACAATTGATTGTATTTTAACAATTTTATTTCTCATAGATTACAATTATTCACACTGCATTTAAAAATGGCACATTCATTTTAAATAACAATTGTTTAGGTCACAATGACATGAATTACGTCGTTAAATGAATGAAAATTTAATAGCAATTTTACAACGCCTCATGTTAGGCAAGTTGTAATTTTGAACTGGTTTTTATACATACTAGCAAAATATAAAACGCCCTCTGGGCGACGTAAAATAAATATAACCTAAGGGGATGGGAGTTGAAAATTTAATATCAGAGAGTTTGTATCACAAGTGAAGTAAAATCGTCAAATTTATTAAAGGAGTCAAAAATAAAATTAATTTATTAAAGGAGTTAAAAATATTTAAAAAATTGGAATGGAAACTTAGTTTCGATAACTTTAAATATATATTAAAATAAAACAAATTATATATAGATAGATAATACCAGGTATGTATTTATTAAAACTTGTTTAAAAAAACAATGAGGACTGTCTAACATTACATGCTCAAATTTTGAATGTATTTATTCTACGTTATGTCATTTTAGGCAGTGTGGCGTAATCAGTGACGTGGTTTTTGTTACAGAGGAAAACCAGAAGCAAATCTCCATTATTAATAGATATGCCCCCGCGTGCACGTCTGTCTGTCTGTCTGTCTCTCTCTCTCTCACTCTCACTCTATGTGTGTGTGTGTGTGTGTGTGTGTGCGTGCGTGCGTGTGAGTGTGTGTGTGTTTGTTCGTTTGTTTTTGTTTTACAGCCCATCAATTTCGGTGGGGGATTTAATGCCGACAAAGTTTTAAAATGAATTCATTCTTAATGGATACTCAACTATTTTTATAAACGCGTTTTTCTATTTAATCTATAAATGGTACCCTAACAGGTAATGCCACTCCGGGACAGGGTCGACCTGGAAGCAATGGGAATAAAGGGTAATTAAGACCTCCAGAACTGGAACCTAACCATCAGATAATTTACCGTCATTCCCAGGACATCAAGACCCTCGGCACCGCCTTCTAGCACATATATGATAAAAAGGTTTGGAGCTTAGTATAAGAGCAATAAGGGATACAGATTGACGTAACCAGCCGATTGATTGGAGCGTTGAACAATCTTCACTGTTCGCCAGTGCTCTCCAGGGATCGGTAATTTCTAACAACATGACAGGCCACGAAATTATTGATCTACACTATATATATATATATATATATATATATATATATATATATATATATATATATATACCCAGGCCCTCCACTTCAGCAGGGTGCGACGCAAGGTCAATTATTTAAGCGTAGTTTAATAGATTTGAATTTTAGATTTTCCCTTTTCCTAGACTTAAGGTTAAAGAGGACAGTCTGTCCTACTATTGCCTCATAACAGGGAAAAGAGTACCTTTCATACCTTTCCCAAGGGATATCGCACTCTGCAAATCCAAATAGATTCATTCTCTCTCTCCTCTTATATATATATATATATATATATATATATATATATATTTAAAATATACGCTCTACATTTGGGGGCTGTGGTTGTCGTCAGTGATGCAGGTTCATTGGGAAGTTTCGGGTCTTCAACATCAGACTTCCCTCACCTGCTGACCCTATCAGAGGTGATCAACTCTTGATACAACCACCATCAAAAAAACCTGAAAGACGTTTACTCTTGAGGAATTTATGGACGGTAGAACTAACCCAATATATATATAATATATATATATATATATATATATATATATATATATATATTCAAAATCCGTCGCAAGCGACGATTACGTCAACATCACTATTCTCTATCGCTGTGGAACGTTTCCTTCAAATTCTTTCAGAGAGTCTCCGTATTTTATCCGCTTTGATTTAAAACACCAAAGAATTTACTCTGACAAAGGCTGTTATTTCTTGTATACGAAAGATTTTGTAGTTTTCCTATTATTATTATTTTATTTGTAATTAAATAATAATAGATAGAGTGGATGTGTGCATAGATAAACTCCTGACCGAAACACGTGTCAGAAAAATAAAATCTATCTTATCCATTCTGCATTTTCTTCCTCTGTTTATTTTTCCTTTCAATATATATATATATTATATATTATAGAGAGAGAGAGAGAAGAGAGAGAGAGTGAGAGAGAGAGAGGGAGAGAGAGAGAGAGAGAGGAGAGAGATAAACACGATATATATTAGACTTTCTGAGCATGCGTATTCAGGATTGGTGATTGTTAAATACCCATCTTACATCAAAATATGGGTTTACTTATTCATCTATTTTTATTTCCTTCATTTTTTCCCCTTTCAACCGAAATTAAAGAAATCCACTCTGTAATCTTTGCGATCGTTTGAAGTCCAATTGAATGAATTTTCGTGTCAATGTCTCTTCTTGAAATTCCCTCTGATTTACGCAAAAATCACAGGACTTAAAATTTAAAAAAAAAGGACTGAAAGGAAATAAAGTTAGGAATTGATACCAACAACTGAGATATTTAATATTTGCCCGGATTAAAAGAGATTTTTCTAGATTGATTGTCGCTAAAAATTGCCAAAGCTTTTTTTTTTTTTTTACACGGGACGACAGTCGGCATAATTTCTTAGAAATACTACGAAAAACAAAGAAGCAAAAAAAAAAAATAACATGAAATTTTTTTTCGATAATTCTAATAAAAAAAAGGAAGATTTTCAGGAAGAAAAAAAAATGGATCGTGGAAATTCATATAATATATATATATATATATATATATATATATATATATATATATTATATATAATGTGTGTGTGTGTGTGTGTGTGTGTGTTGTGTGTGTGTGTGTGTGTGTGTGTGTGTATATTATATATATATATATATATATGTATATATATATATATATATATATAATATATATATATATATATATATATATATATATATATATATATGTGTGTGTGTGTATATATATATATATATATAAATATATATTCTTATGTATATATATGTGTGTGTGTGTATATAATATATATGTATATATATATATATTAATATATATATATATATATATTAATATATATATATATATATATATATATATATATATATATATATATATATATATATATATATATATATAGAATTTTATAACTGCGTAGTGTCATCAGAGTTTTAGAACTATTTGTAAATATGTTTCATGTTTGATTTTTTTTTTTACACAAAGAATATATCTTCTCAGCAAATGTATTTGAAAAAAAAAAATGTTCCATAGACTGTTACGAAAACAAATTACCATTCCGAAAATTCGTAATTTCTTGTTGTGATTTTTTGAATTTTTTATATATATTTCCTTATTGAAACAAGCCGATCAGTATTCGATACAGAAAAGATGAATGCTGAAACTCAATAATGTAAGAAAATAAATACACTCGAATAAAAACAAAAAATCACGAATCCCCCCAAAAAGCTATTGCTGTTGTAAATGTTTGAAAGAAAAATAAGTAGACTTTTTTACTTATTCATACTAGCTAAAAAAACTCACAGTTCGCAAAGTGTCTTAAGTTACTTAAACGAACGAAACATTTATCTACCCAATATTATAAAAAAAATGGATAGTCACCAATTGTCGTTGACTTAGTGTATACGCCATCTGAATTTATTATATATATATATATATATATATATATATATATGTGTGTGTGTGTGTGTGTGTGTGTGTGTGTGTGTGTGTGTGTGTTGAAAAATAAATAATGAAAAGAAAGTATAGAATGGATAAAATAGGATATTTTAATAAATTTTACTTACACGTGTTTCGGTCAGGAGTTTATCCATGTCTACATTATTCAAACTATTATTATCTTTAAATAACCAATAACAGACTGACTTAAAATTCAAAGTTTTCTTTCTCCTAGACTGGATGCCTAAACAAGGCTAAAGGCCTAGTCCGTCTAACTATTTATCCATAGCAAGTATATATATATATATATATATATATATATATATATATTAGTAAGGCAATTACAATGCATATAAAAAAATTAATAAAATATGGACATCAG
>CM042172.1:64141491-64156491 GCA_023376005.1 Doryteuthis pealeii | reverse complement strand
TCGTTGGAATATTATCCTGTCCGAGCCTTCTTCAACGTTTTTCCAACGTCATTTCTCTGAAGAAAGTGGCCGAAAAAATAAAAAAAATAAATACAAAATATAAGGGTTCCTTTTTTTAAAAAAGAATTCAATATTTTAAAATGCATACGCTATTTCGATATATATATATATATATATATATATATATATATATATATATATATATATATATATATATATGAACAAGTGATAGAAATGAATCGACAGTAGGAAATAAATATTTTTAGAAAAAACAAACACATGATGTTATAACTCGCTGAAAGAAATCTGTTTCGACCTTTTATTAAAACGGTCTTCATCAAGAGGGAAATGTTTGTGATGGAGAGACGGTGTGAGTAAACCGTTACAAACTGGTACAAACGTACGTTCATGTTCGGAGCCGGAATTTAAAAAAAAAAAAAATTATTTTGAAAATGCATATTCCGTTTAAAAAAAATAAAATAAAATAAATTTTATTCTTATTTATTTATTTTTTTTTTTTTAAATCATAAATTAAAATTTATTTTATTTTATTTTTTTAAACGGAATATTTTTTAAACGGAATATGCATTTTCAAATTAAAACAAAATTCCGGCTCCGAACACGAACGCTCGTTTGTACCACTGTTGTTTGTAACGGTTTACTCACACCGTCTCTCCATCACAAACATTTCGCTCTTGATGAAGGCCATTTTAATAAAAGGTCGAAACAGATTTCTTTCAGCGAGTTATAAAACCATGTGTTTGTTTTTTCTAAAAGTATTTATTTCATATATATATATATATATATATATATATATATATATATATATATATATATATATATTATATATATATATATATATATATATATATCGTGAATAAGCTGACCCATTCAGTAATTCCATTGATACCTATTTTAGTCATTTTTTTTTTTACTATTCCTAATATTTTCAGACATCCCCTGTATTGTGACATCTGGACTTATTTCAAGCCTCTATGGGTGAACTTACGTGAGGCGTGTGTGTGTTCTTAGACAATATGTGCAGGCATGTGGACAAAGAGAAAGTATTTGACATATATGGTCTAAAAGGCTCTAAGGAATTACTGCCACCCCAAAACTTATTTATTTATTTATTTAATGTATTTAGCAGTTGTCGACTTTTATAAAATGTTTTCATTTCATTAACTATCGACTCTATCCAATTTCTTAAACGTTGCTTCGTATATTTGGCGAGGAAAGAGATGTAAGTAATACTGTTGCTTTTCTCTGTGTGACTCTATATTCATTACAAAAATAATTTCGTTTGTAAAAAATTCACTCAACCAGAATAATTGTCCAGGTGTTTTTACTGACAAAAAAACAAGACACAACAACGCACAATTATCCCACACATGGGCATATACGTGTGGTTATTTATTAAGATTTAATTTAGTTTTTGGTTTAAGGTCAGAAGTGTAGGTCAATCAGTGAGAATCGAACACGTTACTCATGGTACATATGAATATACATATGGTTATTTAAAGGTAAAGTCGTCGGGGCGGTCTAAAGTCGGTATCAGCCAGTGAGTCTATCCCCTTTTCAATAGCGCTAGAACAAGGAGATTGTTTTGACGTCATATGTGAAGCGACACACCCATCATCAGCTCCTTACATTACCGCACATATCCCTGTGCTACTCATACGCTGAGTTGGCGAGGACCGGTATCGAACTAGGAACCTAGTGGTTTCTAGTCGAACGCTCTACCGACTGAGCTAACCCGGCCTTTACTAAGATTTAATTAGTTTTGGTTTGGTTTGGTTTGGTTTGGTTTGTTCTGTTTTACGGCATATCAACCTCGGTGGGTTATTTAATGCTGATAATGTTTTGAAATAAATTCATTCTTAATGGATAATACAATTTTGTTTATCAACTCATGTTTTTCTATTCAACCCCTAGATGGGACCCTAACAGGTACTACCAGTCCGGGTCAGAGTGGATCAGGGAGCAATGGTGATGAAGGGGTGCTCCATATTCCCCAAACCTCCAAAACTGGAACCTCACCATCAGATAGAGTTTAACGTCATTCCTAGGACATGTAAACCTTCAGCCACCGCCTTCTAGCACCCATATGATAAAAAGGGTTTGGTTTTGCCATATGTTGGGGCAATCATATAGGTGCTAGGGCTAGACGTGACCAGCCGATTGATCGGAGGGAGCCCAAGATAGGGCCAAAGTGGAGTATTGCAAGTCATGAACTGCTCATCCACCTGGGCTCTATCCTTAAGTATCACGGGTCGCCACCCACAGCCAACAGGTGGCCCCATTGGGGGGAGTCTTACCCCTCTGCAGAGGTGCATTCTAACGCCCCACCGACTGGGCGGTTAATTTTCTTTTGTAGAAGGTCAGTACTATAGAGAACGTAATAATGTTTCCTCTACTTTTTTATGTCATTTTCAGAACTAAATCTAAAATAGACGTTCCACTCCGACCAGCAGCCAAATTGAAAATAAACCTAATCGCTAGGAACTATTTATGACCCAAAACATAAACTAAAAATGCTTCAAAATCTCAGATATATATTCCAGTTTCATGGCATAAAATGCTAATGGCAATTAGCTACGTTAAGGTCTACAACCCCTGATGGCACCAAAGATAGTGTGTGTGTGTGTGTGTGTGTGTGTGTGTGTGTGTGTGTCACTGTGTTCGTATATGTGTGTGTTTTGTAGGGGTCTGTGTATGTTCGAATGTGTAGGTGTGTGTATGTGTATGACCGTGCAAGGATTTAAAAACTGTTGGTGTACGTGTGTGTGTATGTCCGTGTCCGTGTCCTGTGCTCAACCTTCTAGTCCTAGATATGACGGTAAACTGCTTCTAGTGGTGAGTTTCCAGTTCAAGAGTGGGAACTATTCCTTCATTGCCATTACTCCCAGGTCCACTCTGACTCTGAGTTGTAGTACCCGTTAGGATCCGATCTGGAGGTTAAATAGACTAAATAATGAGTTTAAAAAATGTGTTAGATATTAGAATTATAAAATGAATACCCTACAAGAATGAATAAAACAAAAATGTCTTCGGCATGAAATAACCCAACAAGAGTTGACATGATATAAAATCAAACCAACCTATTAACTTAAGAATAGAATGTACCGAAAATACATTTTCCTTTTAAAACAATCTTTTTAATTATTCATTTATTTATTTATAACTATAATATATATATATATATATATATATATATATATATATTATATATATATATATGTGTGTCTGTGTGTGTGTATGTATGTGTGTGTGTGTGTGTGTAAAGTAAATGGAAGTGAATCCGACAGTATGAATTAAACATTTTTAGAAAAAAACATCATTTGTTTGTTTTTTCTAAAAATGTTTAATTCATATATATAATATATATATTGTGTGTGTGTGTGTGTGTGTGTGCATGTGTATGTGTGTGAGTGTGTCTGTGTATCTGTATGTGCGTGCGCGCGCGTGTGTGTGTGTGCACGTACATTGATCAACTGTGCGAATATTGAATGTCGCTAGGAGACCTTGTCATGAGCGATGACCGATAGTGCTGAGTGGAGAGAGATAGAGACAGAGACAGGAAGGAAGGAGAGAGAGAGAGAGAGAGGGGGGGTCAAGGGAATCCGTGCTGTCAGTGTGGTGTGAGTATATATATATATATATATATCATATATATATATATATTATATATCATATTAACCCACACAGTATATGTAAACAACAGTATATGTAAAACACACACATACATATACATATATACACATACAGTCATATACATGTATACACATACAGTCATACACACAACGCCCATGAACCCTCCCTCACATATATAAGAGCATCCAAAAAACAAACTACCTCATAGAGGTTCTTCACGGAACAAATGAACATACTACTATCAAACACACTCGCCTACCGGATTTTAACAGCATGTTAAACACACTATAACACTTGAACATTTATAACTCTTCTATAATGCTCCCTTTCTAATAATAATGTATCAACAATTTCTTCAAATAATAAATTTTCTCCTGAAGATGACCGAAGGTCGAAACTAGTTGAATTAAACAACAAACAAGAAAATTCCTGATTGTCTTAATAATATTTTTTGTTCACACTATATATATATATATATATATAATATATATATATATTATATTATATATATATATATAACATAGAAAAGAAGGAAGAAACACCGTAATTCCATAATATTGCTCTGTATATAATCTAAAAAGTGTATTATACATTGAGCTCTCTGTAGTGATTTAAAGATTCGCTGTATTTATACATACTGGATCATACAATATTAATACAGTGTATCTTAGAAATCACATATAGAACATCCCTTACTATCAAGTTTTGGATAAATCTCATATATATATATATATATATATATATATATATATATATATATATAATTTAATATACCAAGCGTGTTGGTAGATCCTTGTGGAGAGAAAAAACCCGGCAGAGAGTTTGATTGTAAAAATATACTACCAAACATCAACCAGGAAGAAAAATTTTTTTGAAAAAAAGAAAAGACCAAGATATTCGTACCAACAAAAAATAATCTATTGGTATAGTATTTGGCCAAAAGAAAAAACAATTTATATGTATATATATGTATATAAGATATATATATATATTCATATAACCGCTAGGAGAAGCTAATTTGTAAAAAGTGCTCGATACCTAAGTAGAGCCAAGTAATAAAGATAATCTACTGAGTCAGACGAACCTACTATTAGTTTCGCATAAAGCTCTTCAGGGCTAAAATCTGACTCTTTTAGCCCTGAAGAGCTTTATGCGAAACTAATAGTAGGTTCGTCTGACTCAGTAGATTATCTTTATATATACTAGCAAATATATTCACCCTCCGGGTGCAAGTATCTAAGTTTTAATGTAATAAAGTATTGTATTAAATTAGAAAGGCTAATAAAACTAAATAAGAATGCAGATAAAATTATTTGAAACAGAGGGAGGTATAATAGAAAAATAGAACAACTGAAACTTACTCTTCCATCATTCCCATCTTTCATTGTTATTTTTTCTAATTTAAGTATTTAGTTAAAAGAGGAAGTAAAGAATAAAATTACAGTTATCTTTTCTTGTTAATGGATTTCATTTAAGATTCATTGAAGAGATTTTTGCTTATATTCATTAAAATAAAACCAAACAGCTAGAAACCAATAATACTAAGCACATATTTAATAAAATCCCATTTTTAATATTAATATGCAAATTAGCCTTCCCGTTCACACAATAAACCGATATTTTGTTGTATACATAAATATAATTGCATGTTGTTAATATGTATATATGGTTAACAGTATTAATAATGTACAACAATTTTATTGATAATCGAGATTTAAATAAAATTAATATTGTGGAGAATGTGATATCAATAACTAAGGGAATTGTGATTTTAGTAGTAATATAATTTCGGTTACAGACAGAAAAACACACAATCTCCATTATAATAAGATATATATATATATATATATATATACGAATACAAATAGTATTTTTCGCTACTCTAAGTCACTTAGTGATTGATAAAAAAGGTCAAGTTCGATCTTCATTTAAGTGAAAGGCCGGTGCCCAAAGAAAAATATGAAAACAAATTACTAAATGACACGATAGAGTAAAATCGAAATGTCTTTGAAGACAATAACTTTCTGATTGCAAATGCCCATCCCTAAAACTTTCGCCAGTGAACTAACGAGAAACTGCACGTGGTGACTGATCGTAAAAACTCACCACCACAAGCGCTAGTGACTGGCAGACTGACCGTCCCAGATAATTGAGGAGATAGGAAGACTAATCAATTTATCGCATCATCATCCTCATCATTTCATGTGCCAAATAGTCATTCGTGAAATGATTGTTTCCCTTTAAGTATTCAGTCTTAGACACAATGTGCAATTGATGTCATTGTCTCCCATCAAAGTGATCGGGGGTAGAATCTGTAGTCGGGACCGTTCGTAGTTGTTTTTGTAGCGGCAGTAAATGTAATGACCAATTATTTATTTTACTCTGAATGATTGAGATGAGGCTTGATGATTAGTATTATCTGCATTATTCGGCCGAAACGTTGTACAGATAAGATATCAATGAAGATGAGGACAATAGTCCGAATAACGCAGATAATACCAATTATTTCTTATTCTCTCTCTCTCTCTCTCTCTCTCTCCTCTCTCTCTCTCTCTCTCTCTCTCTCTCTGTTCGTCTGTCTGTCTGTCTGTCTGTCTGTCTTCTCTGCCTGTCTTTTTCTATCTGTCTGTCTCATTCTCTCTCTCTCTCTTTCTTTCTTTCTTTCTTTCTTTCTGACTGTCTGTCTATCTCTCTCTTTCTGTCTGTCTGTCTGTCTGTCTTTTCTCTCTCTCTCTCTCTCTCTCTCTCTCTCTCTCTTTCTTTCTGTCCGTCTATATGTCTGTCTATATGTCTCTCTTTCTTTCTCTCTCTCTCTCTCTCTCTCTCTCTCTCTCTTTGTCTGCCTGTCCGTCTGTCTTTGTCTGTCTGTCTGTCTGTCTTTCTTTTCTCTCTGTCTGTCTGTCTGTCTCTCTCTCTCTCTGTCTCTGTCTCTGTCTCTCCTCTCTCTCTCTCTCTCTGTCTATGTCTGTCTCTGTCTCTGTTTCTGTCTGTCTGTATGTCTCTCTCCCCCTCTCTCTCTCTCTCTCTCTCTCTTTCTCTCTCTCTCTCTCTCTCTCTCTCTCTCTCTCTATCTATCTATCTATCTTTTAAGGATCAAACCCATCATTCAAGGCCGATATCATCAGAAAGACCAATTTCCTCATCATCTGTATAAGGTCTAATAACATCACAAGTCTGCAATAATGAAGTTCCAATTTTAAGGTGGGGTGTCCACAAGGCCTAATGGCTAAAGTACCGGACTTCGATACCGTAGTAAGCGAGTTCGAACTCCAGTTGCGGTATTTAGTTTACTATCTTACTAATACTCTTAGGAAAGGTAAGTTTTTACCAAACCCGTTGACCACGAGTAGGAAGAGAAAAAAAAGGTCGTACATATTGGGGATCCAGCGAGGATTGAACTCGCTATTCACTTATAATGGTTCTGCGAGACTAGATTGTAATTACCAATTATTTCTTATTTGTCTCAGTCTCTCTCCCCGTCTCTTTCTCTGTCTGTCTGTCTCTCTCTCTCGCACGCGCGTACACTTTCTCCCTCTCTCTCTATCTTTTAGGGGTCAAACTCATCATCAATCAAGGGCGATATCATTGGAAAGTTCATTTTCATCATCATCAATATAAAGTCCAATAATAATATTAAAGCTTTAATTCTAAGGTGGAGTATCCACATGACTAAAATACTGGACATCCTAGTAAGTGAGTTTCAAACCCCACTTGCGCTATTACGGTTTCTGTCTAATACTCTTAAGAATTGTAAATTTTTACCAAACCCGTTGGCCACGAGTGTGAAGAGAAAAAAGGTCGTAAATATTAGGCATCCAGCGAGTATTGAACTCACTGTTCACTTATAATGGTTCTGCGAGACTAGATTACAAACCATTGCACCACGATACGATTCCTTTTTTATCCAACTCTAAGGAGATGCTCAGTTCCGCAAAGTGCAAATTATTTCTTATTTGGTGTCTGTCTCTGTCTCTGTCTTCGTCTCTATCTCTGTCTGTCTGTCTGTCTCTCTGTCTGTCTCTCACTCTCTCTTCCGTGCGCTTTCTCTCTCTCCCTCTATCTATCTTTTAGAGATCAGACTTATCATCAATCAAGGGCGATATCATTGGAAATTTTCATCATCATCAATATATTAAAGCTTTAATTCTAAGGTGATGTGTTCACATGGCCTAACGATTAAAATACTGGACATCCTAGTAAGTGAGTTTTTAACTCCACTTACGCTATTACAGTTTCTGTCTAATACTCTTAAGAATTGTAAATTTTTACCAAACCCATTGGCTACGAGTGTGAAGAGAAAAAAGGTCGTAAATATTAGGCATCCAGCGAGTATTGAACTCACTGTTCACTTATAATGGTTCTGTGAGACTAGATTACAAACCATTGCACCACGATACGATTCCTTTTTTATCCAACTCTAAGGAGATGCTCAGTTCCGCAAAGTGCGATTTTTGCGTTTCGTATTGGCTGGAACTACCAGGTACCTTTTTAATTTATTTAATTATTTCTTTCTTGATCATTCCCAGGGCTCCGGCCATTAATGCCACGGTGGTAGTTTTAAGGTGCCATGATTTTCAATTTCTATTTCCAGGTTTTTGTATTTATTTATTTTATATTCTTTGACTGAGATGTTATAATCTGTTAGTACTGACATATCAATCAGTTGGCATGTTTTTCAATGATACACCTTGAGTACTACATCTGGTCTATTTCTCTTTTGTTTCTACTAGAAGTGGCTACCCGGCATCGCCTGGGTGAAGGGCGGATTTTTTAAAAAGTTAGTCTCGCAGATCCATTATTACTTATCACGAATGAGATCCTCGCTTGTTACCTCATAAAAATCCCCACGGAAATATATAACAATATAGTAAGAAATGATTCAATGATTTACAATTTAAAAAAAAAGATATAAATGATGCAATTAATTCAATCAATCAAAATTATATTTCAAAGCGAAAAAAAAACCCACCATACAAATAAAAATAAACAAAATAACATGTAAATGACTTTCACTTCTGTTACTTTTCAAATTTGAATTTTTAAATATCTTCTCAAATATAAATCAAATCGTCATTATTTTTGCTCAAAAACCTAGCCCTGGTGATATTTAATGTGTATTTACTTTGTCGTTAATTGTTTTATTTTCGAAGTTTCTTCCGGACATACATATTCACACAACTGTCCTTTATATATGAACTAGCAGCGACTACCCAGCGTCGACTGGGTAGAGGGGGATTTTTTAAAAGTTAGTCCCGCAGATTCCTTATTACTGAATCGTGAGATGCCCCATTTAAATTCCTCTGTAAAAAATAGACTTTTCATTGATCTACCTACTCTGAAAAAATATTAATGTCTACTATCTAAAATATCAAACGAAAAAAAATCCATGCTGTTATCATTTAAATTTTATTCTTAAATTGTCTTCACGAATATAAATCAAATCTCTATTTTTGCTGAAAAACCAAGCCCTGGGGATATTTAATGTGTATATATATTTACTTTGTCATGAATTATTTTATTTTTGAAGTTTCCTCCGGACATACAGATTCATACTACTGCCCTTTATATATATATAGATAGATAAGCTTGGATAGCAAAGTACCATAAAATAGCAGCTTCTTTGGATTCTGTGATTGGTTCTGGTCAGTGTTTATACCATTCTTCAGAATTTGGTATTTCATAGTACTTGCAAATTTTCCAGTGAAGTCCTATTTTGTCATGCATTTCATTATCTTCTGTCGGTCCTAGGATTGGTCAACCGGACACTTTCGTTTTCTTTCTTTTCTTTTCTTTTTTTTTTTAATTTTCCCTCTGTGATCCATCGTGACGACAAAATCCACTAGGTGACAAGTTTTCTTCTTGTTGTTAATTATCACTTAGACTGGTTTTCTGACCTGGATTAAAAGATCTGTCTGTATCTCAATGTCTCAAATAATCATGTTCATGTTCTTGTTCTTGTTGTTGTTGTTGTTGTTGTTGTTCTTCTTCTTCTTCTTCTTCTTCTTCTTCTTATTATTATTATTATTATTATTATTATTATTATTATTATTATTATTTTACTCCTTTTGAGTTTTCACATCAGCATTAGCTGATGGTCTTTCACTGGAGTCTGAGCGACAGCAAGTCTCCTCAGGTCTCCAGGACTCTTCTGAGTATTCTGGCAGATTGCAGCAGTGCAGTGTTCTGAATGGTATCAATCCTTCGTCAGATTTCCAAACTTATTATTATTATTATTATTATTATTATTATTATTATTATTATTATTATTATTATTATTATTTTCACTCTGTGAGTTTTTCAAGCCAGCGTCATTTGTTGGTCTTTCACTGGAGTCTGCGTGACGATAAGTGTCCTCAGGTCTCCATGACTCTTCTGAGTATTCTAGCCGATTTCAACAATATTATTATGGAGTTTTTCATACTTGTCGTAGCCGGTGGTTTACTGGAGAATGAGTGACAACAAGTCGTCTCAGGTTTCTAGGACTCTTCTGAGTATTCTTGCCGAGCTTACCAGTGCTGTAGTTTGGATGGTCTCGATTCTTCCTCTGATTTCCAGTTAACTCAAATTCTTTTCTAACCCTTTGGGTAATGTTCCAAAGGCACCAATCACAATTGGTACGACCTTCACCTTCATATTCCATAGTTTTCTCAGTTCTCTGACAAGGTCTAAGTATTAGTCTATCATTTCGCTTTCTTTCATTTTCACTCGGTGGTCGTCCGGAACGGGAAAATCCACGAAATAACAGGTTCTCTTCTTGTTAATCAACACCAAGTATGGCCTCCTGTCGGGATTTGGTGATCCGTCTGTATCTCGAAGTCCCAGAGATTTATGCATCTCATTCTCCAGAACAGGTTCAGGCCTGTGCATATACCCTTTTATTTTATTATTATTATTATTATTATTATTATTATTATTATATTATTATTATTATTATTTTCACTCCTTTTGAGTTTTTCACATTAGCGTTAGCTGATGGTATTTCACTGGAGTCTGAGTGACAACAAGTCTCCTCAGGTCTCCAAGACTCTTCTGAGTATTCTAGCCGATTGCAGAACTGCAGTAGTCTGGATGGTCTCAATTCTGCCCCTGATATTATTATTATTATTATTATTATTATTATTATTATTATTATTATTATTTTCACCCCTTTTGAGTTTTTCACATCAGCGTTAGCTGATGGTATTTAAATAGTGGCTGAGTGACAACAAGTCTCCTCAGGTCTCCAGGACTCTTCTGAGTATTCTGGCTGATTGCAACAGTGCAGTAATCTGGATGGTTTCAATTCTTCCTCTGATTTCCAGATTTTCCCGTCTTCTTCTTCTTCTTCTTCTTCTTCTTCTTCTTCTTATTATTATTATTATTATTATTATTATTATTATTATTATTATTATTATTGTTGTTGTTGTTGTTGTTGTTGTTGTTGCGGCTACTGCTGCTGTTACTGTTATTATTCTTGTTATTGTGTATCCAGGACTCTTCTGAGTATTCTAGCTGATTGCAACAGTGCAGTAGTCTGGATGGTCTCAATTCTTCCTCTGATTTCCAGATTTTCCAGTCTTCTTCTTCTTCTTCTTCTTCTTATTATTATTATTATTATTATTATTATTATTATTATTATTATTGTTGTTGTTGTTGTTGCTGTTACTGTTACTGTTATTATTGTTATTCCTGTACGAACTCTAATAGTCAACTCACCCGGTCTCTTATAACGACCACCATTATTCTATTAAGAGTTGTAAGGGTTGGATTAGTATTTGCCGTTGTTTTAGCCTTATTAGTATTTTGGTTTTAGTGATAATATTCCTCACAGTTGGTGTTCGTCAAGGGTGTGGTCATTTGAATGGTTGCAGCGGACGCGTGGCATTCATTAAATCTTGTTATTGTGTTTGGAGTTATCACACCGTATTAACATTTTTTGTTTCAGAAGTCGGCCTCTCATTCCCGCCACTCGACTGGGCCGACCTCGATCCCGATCGCTGGTTCTACCCTTTTACAACAGGAATGAGTAAAGGTCACTTTTAGGATGAACAAGGCTGGACGATCAAATCCTTTGTAAGGAATCGGCTTCGTGGCGTTTTCTTGTACGTTTTTTTTTTTTGGGGGGGGTGAGAGATTGGGGGGGGGTGAGCTGATACTTTGTCAAAAAAATTGTTTTTGTTTTTTATCGTGTATCTTATTCTTTCATTTATTCTTTCATTCATTTTTGTGGGGGAGAGGATTTAGGGTGGGGTTTTATCCTTGGGTTTTGAGTGCATTTCATGTTAGTGTTTTTGAGCCATGAGATATTTTGGTCTTCTCCCTCTTCTTCTTCTTCTTCTTCTTCTTCTTCTTCTTCTTCTTCTTCTTCTTCTTCTTTCACATCTTTTTCTTCTCCTTTTTCTTCTTCTTATTTCTTGCATTGATCTTTCATTTTTTTGCCATTTTTCTTTCTTCTGACCTTTTCATTCAATTCAATTTCCTTTTAAAATGTGATTGCTTGTTTGTTTATTTGTAGGCTTCTTTCTTTCTTTCTTTCTTTCTTTTTTCTTTCTTTCTTCTTTCTTTCTTCTTTCTTTCTTCTTTCATTCATTCTTTCTTTCTTTCTTTCTTTTTTCTTTCTTTTTTCTTTTTTCTTTCTCTCTTCTTTCTTTCTTTGTTTCATTTTTCTTTCTTTCTTTCTTCCTTTCTTTTCTTTTTTTTCTTTCTTTTTCTTTTTTTCTTTTTTTCTTCTTTTTTCTTTTCTTTCTTTTCTTTCTTTCTTTCTTTCTTTCTTTCTTTTTCTTTCTTTCTTTTTCTTTCTTTCTTTTTCTTCTCTTTTTTCTTTCTTTCTTTCTTTTTCTTTCTTCTTCTTTCTTCTTTCTTTTCTTTTTTCTTTCTTTCTTTTCTTTCTTTCTTTCTTTTCTTTCTTTCTTCTTTCTTTCTTTTTTATTCGTTCTTCTTTGTTTCTTTCTTCTTTTTTTTCTTTTTTCTTCTTTCTCTTTTTCTTCTTTCTTTCTTTCTTTCTCTTTTTCATTCTTTCTTTCTTTCTTTTTTCTTTCTTTCTTTCTTTCTTTCTTTCCTTATTGACTTATTTAGATCTATTAACTTGTTCGTCTTTCTTCTGTGTAGTTTTCTGTTTGATCTTTCTTTCCTTCTTTTTTCAAAGTCTTCATTTACTTCCTAAGTTTTCTTTGCCTCTTTCTTTCTTTCATTCTTTCTTTCTTTCTCTCGTTATTTCTTTCGTTCTTTCCTTCTTTACATACTCACAACCATAGCTTTCCTTCCTTCCATCCTTCCGTCCTTCCTTCTTTCAATATGAATCTGTTTTCTTTGCTTCTTTCTTCCTTCCTTTCTTTCTTTCTTTCATTCTTTTTCTCGTTATTTCTTTCGTTGTTTCTTTCTTTACATACTCACGAAAATTGCTTTCATTTCTTCCATCCTTCCGTCTTTCCTTCCTTCCTTCCTTCCTTCAATATGAATCTGTTTTCTTTGCTTCTTTCTTTCATTCATTCATTCTTTCTTTCTCTAGTTATTTCTTTCGTTGTTTCTCTCTTTATATACTCACGAACATAGCTTTCTTTTCTTCCGTCCTTTCTTTCTTCCTTCCTTCCTTCCATATGAATCTGTTTGTTTGTTTGGGTTTTTTTTTGGTTTTTCTTCTTCCTTTCTTTCATTATTTCTTTCTTTCATTCTTTCTTTCTTTCATTCTTTCTTTCTTTCTCCCGTTATTTCTTTCGTTCTTTCTTTCTTTACATACTCACGAACATTGCTTTCTTTCCTCCCCTCCTCCCTTCCTTCCTTCCATATGAATCTGTTTTTCACAATATAAAATTCTCCATCTTTCTTATTCATTGTTTCTCTTGCTTCAAATCCCATGTTTAGTTTGTTTATTTCTTGTCTTTTTTCCATATAACACAGAAAAACGCACACACACCAACATGCAGATGCACATACCCACACAAGCATTCATACATACATGCACACACAGATGCAAGCAAATATATATATATATATATATATATATATATATATATATATATATGTGTGTGTGTGTGTGTGTGTGTGTGTGTGTGTGTATGCATATTTGTGCGTTGATATGTGCATGTCATATAGCGCTTTTATTAATGTACTGCAGGACTATTTTCCCCCTTTCCGAGGGTCCACGAGATATGGAGAATAATGGACCTTACTCTACAATCCTGGCCTTTGACGTGTTGGCAGTAAATACAAGCGCAAACACACACACACACACACACACAAACGTATATATATATATATATATATATATATATATATATATATATACACACACACACACACATATTATATAATATATATATATATATATATATATATATATAGCGTTTGTGTATGTGTATGCAATTTTTATTATTTTTATTATGGAAACACCGTTTTTTTACAATGTATTCAATCTCTACTTTGAAAAAAAACCCCGAATGCTCTCGGAATTTTGGCCACACCTAATATACATATATATATATATATAATATATATATATATATATATATATATATATATATATATATATATATGTCAATTTACGTACGCATGGGTATAAATGCATATATATATATATATATATATATATATATTATATATATATATATATATATGAGCTCTAAAATGGTCAGCTGGGTCGTTACTCATCCTCTCAACCTTAACTACCCACAAATCCTGATTTGTTTTTTTTTTGTGTTTTTTATGGCAACAAACAAAACCCAACCCTTTCTCCTGGCTAGAACGTTCATCGTTTTTACTCGATGTTGCATTCTATTTTATTGTATTTTTTATTACTTTTTCCCGCTTGTTTTTTTTTTCACTGTTCTTTGGCCACAAACACTTTGGCGCCGATATTTCCGTCGACCTTACGCGGTCAGGCGACCAGCGGGCGGATTCTTCCCTACCCCCACGATGCGCACCCAAATAGAAAAAAAAAAGAAAACACAAGTAAAAAAAAATCAACGTATAAAAAATCACAAGCTAAACACAATAATCGATATATATTTTTTTTTCTACTAATGATGTTATCCATTCCAATCCTTTGGACATAATAATAGATATTCAGTTTTTTTCTCCTCTGATTTTTTTACTGTCCACTCCCCTCTCTCTCTCTCAATATATATATATATATATATATATATATATATATATATATATAGTGTAGTCTCACACATGATTAAGTGCATCCCTAACAATTTTTCTTCCTTTTCGGGGCCAAAATCAGTATCCTCTACAGAGGGACAAGACTACACCAGAAAGTGGTATCCTGGATATAACGCTTAGATGAGAATTCAATTCCCGCCTAATTAATTAATTATTAATCAGTTAATTTTTATAATTAGGTACGACTTCAATTAAGCACATATC
>CM042172.1:64131491-64136491 GCA_023376005.1 Doryteuthis pealeii | reverse complement strand
ATATATACATACGTATATATATATATATATACATATATATACATATATATACATACGTATATATATGCATACATATATATATACGTATATATATATACATACATATATATACATATATAAATATATACATATATATATATATATATACATATATATTCATACATATATACATATATATACATATATATATACATATATATATATATATATATATATAAATATATATACATATATATACACACATATATATATATATATATATATATATATATATATATATATATGAGTGTGTGTGTTGGGCTCCAAAAATAAGGGGTCAAATTTAACGGATCTGACAAAAATGTTAAAGAGTTTTTAAATAAAATAACTATTGCATTACAATTTTTTTATTAATATATCAACACTGAAAATTTATTTAAAATCGGTTAATTCCCTGGTTTTTTATTTTATTTTTCCTTGTGGTGACTCTATCAATGTCAGATTTCATTTAACGCTTGAATTTTGGTCCCAAGTTTATAACTTTCCGGTCCAAAAGTGAACACAATAACGCGGCTGGAGTTCGAACCCGCTTACTACGAGGTCACAGATCATCACGCTAGCAACTACGCTGTAGGGACTCTCTGTGTATTACTTAGTGATTTGTGATATTATCATATACGCAATTATGACTTACAATAATGTTTTTGACCTTTTTGTTTCATAAAGTCTGTCAATAATAACAAAACTGACCAAAAGCAATTAGTAAGAATTCATTATTAAAAATATTTAATCATAAACTAATAAAAAAAAAGAAATAATGACTCAATTCAGGAAACTATAATTGTAATCAGTACATTAATCACAAATGTTCTAATAAGCATCATGAGAAAAACGACCTTCAGACCGGATCTGACCAGAAGGATTTCCAAAGCCTCTAGCAGCGACACCAACACCACCGCCTTTAGTGTGACTAATATATAATCAATTTATTTTATTTATTTATTATTTATTTATTGTTTTTCTGTTAATGTTAGTTTTTCTTTCATAAACTGGTTCTTTCTTTCTTTCTGTTTTTTTTCCTAAAGAATATCATTTTTTCCATAACCTTCATTGTTCTTTCCTTTATTCTTTTCTTTCTTCCTTCCATCTTACTTTTTTTTTGAAAACTTCTTTCTTCTTTCTTTCTTTCTTTCTTTCTTTCTTTGTAAATCTCTTTTCTTTTTTAAATATTTAGAAAATCCCTATTTTGTTTTCTTTCTTACTTTTTTCTCTTTTTAAATTCTATTTTAGAAATGTATTTTCCTTTCTATAAATTAGTCTTTCTTTCTTTTTAAGTCTTAATTTTTCTTTCACAAATTCAGCCGTATCAGGATGTAAAAGATATAGTTAAGTAGGCTCCCACGCGTAGTTAATGGTTCCAAGTCTTAAGAAATAAAAATGTGATTCACAAAATAGTCTTGAGTTGGTCACTAAAAACAATGACAATCCATGTCATCTCTTAAGACACGAGTTTAGAAAAAGAAGAAACCAGGTAGATCCTGACTTAAAAGAAGTTAGAAGAACTATTTTGAAGAGGAAATACCATGAAAATACTTACTTCAAACAACAGAATAAATAAGTACAGAAGTAGAAGATTTAGTATGGGAGACACAACCACGGGTGCCCCTTTCATAATATAGATATGTCGATATATTAAGATATCCTTTACTGTATTTAAAAAATATGATCAGACCGACTTCAGTAGAATAAATAAAAAGAAAAGAATATAAAAATAATGAGTCAATTCTGGAAAGTATAATAATAAAGTCTGACTATAATAACAAAACTGACCAAAAGCAATTAGTAAGAATTCATTATTAAAAAATATTTTAATCATAAACTAATAAAAAAAACTATAATTGTAATCAGTACATTAATCACAAATGTTCTAATAAGCATCATGAGAAAAACGACCCTTCAGACCGGATCTGACCAGAAGGATTTCCAAAGCCTCTAGCAGCGACGCCAACACCACCGCCTTTAGTGTGACTAATATATAAAAAAATATAATCAGTCCGACTTCAGTAGAATAAATAAAAAAGAAAAGAATATGAAAATGAAATCACCAAAGGGACTTTGTACTCAGTAAAAGCTTTAATAGTAGCGGTCAATTTCACTGTGCCATTTATTTTTTTATTTATTTTATTTGTTTATTGGTGGGGAGCAGGGAGAGAAAGGGCGTGGTAATGTGTTTTTATGTCCATTGGCTGGTTTAAGTATTCATCTGGCCCCTTTTTTGAAATAGGATTTTTTATAGGGTTCGGTATTTTTTTTTTTTTTTTGTTTGTTTTTTTTTCTATTGGTTTTAGGTCGAGAATGTGGGGCATAAAAAAGGGGGTAGGGGTGCCTAATTTAGATATTTACCATTTATAATGAGTGATTTCATTCGTTCCAGTCATTTTCCTGTTACGGTAGTTATTTTTTGGAAAAAAAGGAATCTGGGTTTTTTTTTTGTATTGTTGTTTTTATTGTTGTATGTTTTTTTTTGGGGGGGGTGTTTGGGCGATTTTTTTACGTATTTCTGTTTTTTTGTTTTTTTGTTTTTTTTTCTCGTTTATTTTGTGTTCTATTTTTTTTTTTTTTTTTTTTTTTGGCTTCCGACATCTGGACGGGTTACAATTTGGGCCTTAATCTGCTTTTGCCATTCAGCTCATGTTTCTCTGTCTGTCCATCAGTCTATCTCACCCACTAATCGCCTCCTTCCCCACCCACTGGATTCTGAATCATTGAGTCCATCACGGATAAAATGAATAGACTGATAAGAAGAGGCACTTCTTTTTAAAAAAATTCTTCTTCTTCTTCTTCTTCTTCTTCTTCTTCTTCTTCTTCTTCTTCTTCTATATATATAAAACACAATGTTTTACATATACTTACTTACACACACACATACACACACACACACACACACACACACACATATATATATATATATATATATATATATATATATATATATATACGTGTGTGTGTGTGTGTTGTGTGTATCGTAGCGAAAACATGAATACAGCAGTGCTTGGTAACAGATAGTTTCTCGACTAAGGGATTTTCAAAGCAAATGAATTCACGCGTGATTTAGTCTCCCTGTCTCTGTCTCTCTATCTCATTATATATATATATATATATATATATATATATATATATATATGTGTGTGTGTGTGTGTGTGTGTGTGTGTGTGTGTGTCTGTGTATGTGTGTGTACATGCATATGCACAATTACATATATATATATATATATATATATATATATATATATATACATATACACAATTACAATATATATATATATATATAATATACAAATACAATACACATACGCACACACACACTCACATATATATATACTAGCAAAAGTACCCGGTCCATGACCAGAATAAAAAAGACTTTAGGAACACCAGGGAGTGAATGGGTAAGAGAGAGAATAAGAGGAATATAATTTATAGAATTAAAAACATCGCCGAGAATTTGTATATAACAATATTTATTTTGGGATTTTTTTTTTTTTACATTTAAAATATATTTTTAAAATGTAATCCTTAACTTATTTTTCTAAAAATTTATTAAAAAACTCAAATTCATTTCTTAATTTCTAATTGCGTTAAATTGATAAAAATATTAATTTAATTTATTTTCTTTTTTCCCCTAAAAAGTAATAATTAAAAAGAGCTAAGTATTAAACTTGCTTCCTTATTTATTTATCTCTATCGGCTGAGGCTGTAGAATACACCGACAGCATCTCTGCTGTTTAGTGATTGTTGTACATAGTGTATTTCATTTTTTTGTTATTGTTTTCTAAGAAGAAACTGTTATAAGTGTTTTAAAATCTGAACATGTTTATTTAGTGCGTAATTTACTTCACACAAAGCGCACGTTTTCGACTAATTTTGGGCAGAATTTTAATGTTACGGGGACTGGGGATTGTAGTTTTTGATTTTTCTGTCTTGAAAGTTAAAAACTCGACTCGTGCCGATGGTAGTTGAGTGGGTTGGAAAGTTTGTATACGGTATATTTTTTTTTTTTTAATCATTGAATTATATCCCTTAATCCGTAAAAATCAATAACCAAATTTGGCGTGTTTCTTAGTTAGAAGAATATTAATGTGTATGCAAGATTTCAAATCAGAGTGACCTCCCATTTTGGACTTATTTCCTCTTATATATATATATATATATATATATATATATATAAGGATATCTACTGAGTCAGACGAACCTACTATTAGTTTCGCATAAAGCTCTTCAGGGCTAAAATCTGACTCAGATTTTAGCCCTGAAGAGCTTTATGCGAACTAATAGTAGGTTCGTCTGACTCAGTAGATATCCTTATTACTTGGCTCTACTTAGGTATCGAGCACTTTTTTACAAATGAGCTTCTCCTAGCGGTTATATGAATATATATAATATCTTATATACATATATATACATATAAATTGTTTTTTCTTTGGCCAAATACTATACCAATAGATTATTTTTTGTTGGTACGAATATCTTGGTCTTTTCTTTTTTTCAAAAATTTTTCTTCCTGGTTGATGTTTGGTAGTATATTTTTACAATCAAACTCTCTGCCGGTTTTTTTTTTCTCTCCGCAAGGATCTACCAACACGCTTGGTATATTAAATATATAATATAATATATATATATATATATATATATATAACTGCTCACGAGATAGTGTTAATGCCCTTGATCCTCTAGCCTTAGGTAAATACTAGGGATTTCTGGTCTCTTTACTCTGGTATAACATCCTGTCTAGGAGAACGTATTTGAATTAAAACCTGTTAAACCCTGTTTAGAAATCGAACTTGTGTCGCATATTTAGTGCGAGGTTGTTGGGTAAACACATATAATCAGTGTAATTAAATGTTTCCGTATCTTCGAAGAGAGTGCTCGATGTCTGCACGAGAGCATAAAAGCAGTATACAAAGAAATTAAAACAGTATATTCCAACTAATAATTTTACACATTCGTGATCATCCGGCCAAATTA
>CM042172.1:64123991-64126491 GCA_023376005.1 Doryteuthis pealeii | reverse complement strand
GAGGCTAATAGGCCGAAATGTACATACAGAGATTGATTTTTCTCGATTTGTTTAGCCTTAAATTTAAATAGTTTAATCCCGCCCTAAATTAATTATTAATGAATTAAATTTCAAAAAATAGGTTCGACTTCATCTAAGCCACATATTCTCCCAAATATATATATATATATATATATATATATTTCTCAATATTTCGGGAAGAAATTCCCATCCCTCAGAAGAATACTGGAACTGAAGTTGTCCTAGCGGCTGCTAGATTCGTTCTGTCTTGGTTCTTCCAAATTCTGTGTGTGTATGTGTATGGTTGGGGTCTAGCTTATGTGTGTGTTTTGTGTGTGTAAGTGTGTGTGTGTGTGTGTGTGCGTGTTGTGTGTGTAAATGTGTAGCACCCCAACCATACACATACACATATATATATATATATTGGGAGAATATGTGCTTATTTAAGTCGTACCTAATTTTGAAGGTTAATTAATTAATAATATTTAGGCGGGAATACCTATTTAAATGTAAAGGCTAAACAAATCGAGAAAAATCATTACTTCTCGAGTAAAAAATAGTAAAGCCGTCGGGTGTCGGCCTAAATGTCCGGTATCTTGTCGAATCAGCGAGGGAGTTCTATCCTTTTCTCCTAGCTCTAAGACAAAGGGGATTGTTATTTTGGCCCTGGGGTGCAGCAGCACCACCTACCATCATCTCCTTTGTACACATGGGAACTGTGCGGGTAACAGTAAATGATATATATATATATATAATATATATTATATTAATATATAGATTTTAATAATATATATAATATATATGATTTATATATATATATATATATATATATATTATTATCTTTGTTGTGTAATGGTGTGTGGTGTGCTTATTCTATTCATAATATATATAAGATAGTTTAATATTACCTTCAAAAACAAGGGTTGTTTCGAGTAATATTGTCATATCGTGTCATCTTCCGTAACTATCTTCCATAGCATATATACTTCAAATCTATATACCCTCAGTCTGTACATTTCTATCTATCTATCTATCTCATTATATACTCCATATATATATTCCCGTATATTGATAATCTATTAATCAATCTCTTCTCTCTCTCTCTCTCCTAATATATATATATATAATATATATATATCATTATATATTATATATATATGTGTGTGTGTGTGTGTTGTGTGTGTGTGTGTGTGTTGTGCGTGTGTGTGACTGATATTGGGGTTGTATTGGAAGCATGGAAAATATAAGATAAAGGAATAATACTAACAATTCAAAATGATGAACATTGTTTTTTTTCTAATCTTATTTTTGGATAAATGAATAATTGCAGTAACGCTGTAGAATCTACCACAGTATGATTAATTCAAATTATTAGAACGTCTGATATGTTTACTTAATGAACGCTTATTTCTGATAATGTTCAATATGTAAGAATTATCAGATAATCTCTTTCACATTTTTTCTTTCCTCTTTTCATATTTTCATTACTGTTCGATTGAAACAGATTAGCGTTATTTCCTTTCTCCGCGCTCATCCCATATTTTCCATCCTTTCCCTACATTCTTTCTGTCCGTTTCTTTTCTGTGCAAGCATGTCCTTGTTTCTTCCGCTTGTTTCAATGGAGTAAGGCACGTGATTCGCCACAAACTTTTTTGTATGGGCGACACTACAATGAGCTGTTTTAACAATTTCGCAGCACACCCATAAAAAAGGAATACATTCTAATCTATAGATCCAAGAATGAAAAGCATGCGAAAGTAGTTATTATTACATTATTTATTTGTATCTCACATTGGCAAGGATTGGTAATTTTTAATGGCAAACCGCATGTTTTTTAACTTCGAAAATAACATAAACTGTTTTTAATAACAGCTAACTTCATTTCAATAAAATGCGCAAGTACAATTTAATCGTTGGAATTTTGTTGGTACAATAGAAGTTTAGCTAGTTTAATAAAAGTAAAATGTAAGTGTTTACAACACTAGAACACTACTGTGTTTGGTGTGGATTCAACCTATTAGGAACCTAATTTTCATACACTAAGAATAGGTTCTATTGGAAACAGTGAGCCAATGTCTTTGGATTGAAATTCTGTGTATCAGATATGGTCCTTCGGTTCTAATCCTCACTCGAGGTGTTTTTCATATCCGCCTTTTTACATCGTTACAAAGTGAACAGTTTTTCCTACTATATTCTGCATGTTTCCTTTCTCCTCATCAATATCTTATATATATGGAGATTGTGGTTTTTTCTGTCCTGTAACCGAAACTACTATACTTACTCTCAAGTCACAATTCCCTTCGGTTATTTACATCAACATTCTCCATGATTTTTTTTCATATTAACCCTTTCAATTATTAATTAAAATTGCCTTCACCTTTGTTATTAATGTGGGTTGTCCATATCTACAATAAAATAACATGCAAATTGTATTTAAATATATACAAAAAATAAGCGGTTTTACAGTGTGAAGTGGGAAGGCTAATTTGCCAATATTGAT
>CM042172.1:64108991-64121491 GCA_023376005.1 Doryteuthis pealeii | reverse complement strand
CTTCGATGCTTGCACATTGCCTATTAATTTAACATAAACTGTTAGAGATCTAACATAATCTGAAACCATAAAGAAAAAAATTATAGACAAGAAAAATGTATGATTAATGTTAACGCATGAAAAAACATCTCTGAAAGAATGTTAAACAGATGCAAAATTAAGCATTTTATCCAATGTTCTAAGAAAAGTTATCGTTAAAATGCAAAGCGTAACGAGAGTCGATTTTCCTTTTTTTTTAAAGATTCGGGTAGAAGCAAGAGCATATGATTAAATATATATAAAGAATATATAGAAATATATAATATATATATATAAAGCAAACAGAAGAGAATAATTTTGAACGAATAATGAAAAAAAATGGAAAGGTGGATTGAAGAAAAAAAGTGCAAGGAGAGTTAGTGAATTGGTAAACTAATGAAATAGAAAGAAAGAAAGAAACAAAGGAAGAAAGAAGGAAGAAAAAAGAAAAGGAAGGAGAAAAGAAAGAAGGAAGAAAGATAAGAACGAAAGAAAGGAGAAGGGAAGAAAAAGAAAGAAAGAAAGGAAGGAAGAAAGAAGACAGAAAGGAAAGGAAGAAGAAAGAAAAGAAAAGAAGGGGAGGAAGGAGGGAAGAAAGAAAGGAGGAGGAAGGAAGAAATAAAAAAAGAAAGAAAGGAAAGGAAGAAAGAAAGAAGGAAGGAAGAAGAAAGAAGAAAGGGAGGATGGTGGAGAAAGAAAGAAAGGCAGGAAGAAGAAAGAAAGGAAGAAAGGAGGAAGGAGGGAAGAAAGAAAGAAAGGAAAGGAAGGAAGAAGAAGAAAAGGAAGGAAGGGAGGGACGAAGGAAGAAGAAAGAAAGGAAGGAAAGAAGAAAGAAAGGAAGAAGCGAAAGAAAGAAAGAAAGAAGAATGAATAATGGAAGAAGAAATAATGGAAGAATGAAAGAAAGTAAGATGGAAGAAAGAAGAAAGAAAGAAAAGAACGGGAGGAAGAAAGAAAGAAGAAAGGGAAAATAATTGCAGGCAGAGAAAGTGAACTGAAAAGGATAGACTAAATGATACATCAATGTAGAAGAGTTATAGGATAGATAGTGAATAATAGTAGTGTAAATATATAATATATGTATGTAATTACAATATTATTTATGTGTATAGATATTATATATTAGTATATGATCTAGTATATAGTAGAAAGAATTATAACCCGTAAAGAATTGAATTCAGATATACTAGAGTTATATAACAATGAAAAAGACCAGGGAAAAGAAAATGTATGCGAAATAAGATGACAAAAATGGAAAATAAAGAAAAATATCATGAGAAGACAATATGGAACTGGAATGTATGGATAAAAGTATATAATGATGAAAGATAGAAAGAAAGTAGGTAAAAGGTTGCGTAAAAAGACAAACGGGGAATAAGAAACAAAGACAGTAGTAAGAAAGAAATAAGAAAGAAAGAAATGGAAAACAAATAAAAGAATGCTAAAATAATGAAAGAAAGGAATCTGTGAGAAGATACGTAGAGAAATCAAAAAAAAGAAGAAAAGTTTGAAAATGGAAACAAAAAAAGCAGAGCAAATAGAGAAATAAATAAGAAAGAAAGAACGAAAGAAAAGAAGAAAGAAGGAAAGAAAGAAAGAAAGAAAGATCGAAATAAGAATGAATGAAAGAAAAAACGAAGAAAGAAAGAAGCGAAGAGCGAAAGAAACGAAAGAAAGAAGAAAGAAAGAAGAACGAAAGAACGAAAGAAAGAAAGAGGCGAAAGATAGAAAGAACGAAAGAAAGAAAGAACGAAAGAACAAAGAAAGAAAAAGACAAAGAAAAACGCGAAAGAAAGAACAAAAGAAAGAAGAAAGAAAGACGAAAAGCCAGACGAAAGATAGAAAGAAAGAAGAAAGAAGGAAGAACGAAAAGAACAAAAGAAAGAAAACAAAAGAAAAACGAAAAGAAAGAACAAGAAAGAAACGAAAGAACGAAGAAAGACAGCGGAAGAAAGAAGAAAAGAAGAAGACAAAGAAAGAAACAAAAAGAAAAAACAAAAAAGAAAGAAATAGTAATGTGGGAATTAAGAATGAAAGTGTGAGGAAGAAACAGAACAGTATTAAAGAAACAAGATGTTGCGAATTATAAAGAACGAGAAAATTAAACGAGTAGAATAGAAAAAAACTAATGATAAAGAAACGAATTATGTTGGTAAAAGTAAAATACAAAAATTGAGAATAAATAAAAATAAATAAAATAGAATTTAAATATAGTGACGAAACAGCAATAAAAAAGTAGTGACAAAGAACAATGAGTGATAAAAGGGCACCAAAATGGAATAGAAAGAAACATATTTTCAATGAAAAAAAAAAACGACACGAAAGTGTTTAATACATTATGTCAAGAAAAAACTCAATTCTGATCTTCTGTAATATCGTTTAATATCAATCGTTTTATATCTTTAACCGTTAAATACAGGATGACAGAAAGAAAACTAACGGAATCAATTAAGGAAATATACTAATGAAAAGTCAAAGAGATAAAAAAATAAAATCATACCCTATAGTATTAAAAAAAAAGTCCCATGAATTTAAGCTTACAGGCAAATGCAAACTAAACAAAAATAAAATGGTGAAAAAACAATAGATTTTGTCTCTTCCTATGCTTTTTTCTCTCTGTGACAAAAAAAGAACTGGCGAATTGGAACAAAATCAAAACGTTGTCACATTAAAACCTGAAAACTGCCTCAGAGAAAAGAAACAATGAAGATAGAAACTAAGTAAGCGTAAACTTTAAGAAATTTGGCAAAGCTAACTAACAAAACTAAATTAAAAAGAAAAAATGAGATGTCATAGCTGTAAATGGTGGGGGATGTGGTAAAGTAACCAGAAGTAAAAGAACAGTAAAAGTCGAAAAAATATAATTTTGATAGTGAGAGTGAAAAAGAATTAAGAGTTAGACAATGAGATTGGAAATATATAGTAAGTTTAAGATAGTGAAGTAAAAGTAAGAAAGTGAAAGTTAAAAGTAAGATAGTGAAAGTAAAAGTAAGAAGTGAACCAGAAACTTTGAATAGTGAAAGTAAAAGAAGATGGTTGGAGTAAAAGTAAGAATAGTGAAAGTAAAAAGTAAAGATAGTGAAAGTAAAAGTAAGAAAGTGAAAAGAAAGTATGATAGGAAAGTAAAAAGTAAGATAGTGAAGTAAAAGTAAGATAGTGAAAGTAAACGAAAGAAGTGAAAGTAAAGTAAGATAGTGAAAAGAAAAAGTAAGAAAACTGATAAAAGAATAGTATGATAGTGAAAAGTAAAAGTAAGAAGTGAACGTAAAAGTAAGAAAGTGAAAGTAAAAGTAAGATAGTGAAAGTAAAAGTAAGATAGTGAAAGTAAAAGTAAGAAACTGAAAAGAAAAGTATGATAGTGAAGTACAAGTAAGAATAGTGAAAGTAAAAGTAAGATAGTAAAGTAAAGTAAGAATAGTGAAAGTAAAAGTAGATAGTGAAAATAAAAGAAATGATAGTGAAAGTAAAAGTAAGAATAGTTGAAAAGTAAAAAGAAGATAGTGAAAGTTAAAGTAAGAAATGAAAAGAAACCGTATGATAGTGAAAGTAAAAGTAAGATAGTGAATAGTAAAAGTAAGATAGTGAAAGTAAAAGTTAAGAAACTGAAAAGAAAAGTAATGATAGTGAAAGTAAAAGTAAGATAGTGAAAGTAAAGTAAGAATAGTGGAAGTAAAAGTAAGAAAATGAAACGAAAAGTTATGACAGTGAAGTAAAAGTAAAATAGTAAAGTAAAAGTTAAGATGGTGGAAAGTAAAAGTAAGATAGTGAAAGTAAAAGTAAGAAAAGAAAAGAAAAGTATGATAGTGAAAGTAAAAGAAGATAGTAAAAGGTAAAAGTAAGATGGTGGAAGTAAAAAGTAGATAGTGAAAGTAAAGTAAGAAAAATGAAAAGGAAAAGTATGATAGTGAAAGTAAAAGTAGATAGTAAAAGTAAAAGTAAGATGGGTGGAAGTAAAAGTAAGAAAGTGAAAGTAAAAGTAAGATGGTGAGAGTAAAAGTAAGAATAGTGAAACGTAAAGTACGATAGTGAAGTAAAAAGTAATAGAAAGTGAAAGTAAAGTAAGATAGTGAAAGTAAAAGTAAGAAAGTGAAAGTAAAAGTAAGAAAGTGAAAGTAAAAGTAAGATGGTGAAAGTAAAAGTAGAAAATGAAAAGAAAGTATGATAGTGAAAGTAAAAGTAATTTGTTGAAAGTAAAGTAAGATGGTTGTAAAGTAAAGTAAGAAAGTGAGTAAAAGTAAGATAGTGAAAGTAAAAGTAAGAAAAGTCGAAATGTAAAAGTAAGAAAAAGTGAAGTAAAAGTAAGATAGTGAAAATAAAGTACGATGTGAAAGTAAAAGTAAGAAAGTGAAAAGAAAAGATAAAAGTGCGTTAACGAAATGAATTTAGAAGTTAAATTGGAAAGATAATGTAGAATTAAGTATAGATGTAGGGAATGATTGTAAGTGATGGAGAAGGAAATTCTGGTCTGAGCTTTAAATTTTTTTGGTCATGTTTTTTGTCTTGAGCCACTTAAAACAAATGGAATGAAACATATAAAGAAACATTATCATTAGTAATTAATTGTAATATCGTAAGGGGTCAATGCGTTTATGGTAAATTATGTAATGTTTGCCGTAAATTGATTCTGATTTTTTAAAAATGAGTTTAAATGAAAATCCTAAAGCACAAAGACTATTGTGAGTTATAAGAGAACAATTGCCAAGCAAATATTTTCGCCTCTCCAATGGAGATTAGAATATCATTTGTGTGCAACAGGGGTAAAACACCCTCAAAAAGAGGGGTCGTGGTTAATGATACTAAATTGTATCTGTGATGGTGGGAATTTAGTTCTCTAGAATCTTGTGGGCCGGTTCACTCTGACATTGATTAGTAATAACTGTTAGAGTTGCATCTAATGGGGTCAAAGCAGAACGGGTGATATCATGAAATTGAAATTAAAGGTAAGAGAGTAAAAATGAATGCAGGCAAAAGAATGAAACTGAAAGTAAAGTCAGTTAGTTAAGTGAAAATGAAAGTGAAGTGAAAGTGAGAAATAACAAAGGGGAAAGTCAAAGTGATAATAAGAAAATATAATATGACTGAAAAAGAAAAGAAAAAAGTAAACGAATAAAGGAAAATAAGCACGATAGTTAAGGATAGTGGAATGTAGACAAATCAAAGTAAGAGTAATAGTATGATAAATTTGAATTATACACTGGTAATAGTATAATGAAAAATTTTATACATACCATTAAACCAATCAAATCATAGACTAAATACACCTGTTTTGAATACGTGATGTATGTTGGTGTTATTTAAAAATAAGTTCTAGTCGAATGTGGCATTTTTTGGTAGCGTTATAAATGTTGTACCGGCCGTTCCTACAGTGGGACATAGACCGGTTCTCACTATAAATAGTGAGCACGATGGAAAGGTGCGACTGTTCCTGTTAACGACAAGCTATAAGTCGTACAGTAACCATTAGATTGTAAATACACCTTGTGCTTATTTTACCCCATCATCGACTTGGACTTCTTTTTTAGCTGTTGACTAACATCACAACAATAAAGAATCTCCAATTCCTTGATAGATCTTATTATAATGGAGAATTGTATCTGTTCTTGTTTGTACATGAAACTACGTCACATCTAGATTACATTTTATTTAGCCGACCTGATTATAGCATACTCTGGACGATTCTTAAAATGAACAGACAGAAACTGCGACGGATAGAAAGATAAAGAAAATTATTGAAAATGCACAAATTACACACTCCGAGAGATGAATATAGAGGAATGATGTATCAAGAATAGAAGTTGGAAGAGTATCTTGCCAACATTTATGATTGCGTAGATGGCTTTAGTGAAATAGTAACAGGGAAGAGAAGTATAAGTGAATGTAGAAGAGACATAAGAAAAAAGAGAAAGATAAAATAAGTGAAAGGGAAATTAAAGAATACTTAGGCAAATATATCACCTCCGGTGCAAAGTATTTAAGTATTAATATAATAAAAAATCATATTAAATTAGAAAGGCTAATGAAACTGACATAAGAATGTAGATAAAACATTTTGAACAGAAGGGGGCGTATGATTGATAAATAGAAGCAACTTTGAAAGTAAATCCTCCATCATTTTTCCGTTACTCCGTCTTTCTTGGTAAATTTTCCTAATTTAACTGTTTAGTTAAATAGCGAAGTAAGAATAATATTAGTAGTTTTCTTCTTGTTAAGGGATATCTTTAAGATTTATTGAAGAGATTTTTTGCTCATATTCATCTAGATAAAATCAGAAAACAATTAGAAATCAATAATACTAAGCATATATTTTATTAAAAATCAAATTTTTAAAGCATGAATATGCAAATAAAGCCTTTCATTCATACTGTAAATCTCTATTTTATTTATAATAAATACATTATATGTTAATAGTATGTAGTTTTATGGTCCAACATTATAAGTATTGTCAGAAACATTTTATGTGGATAATTGAGGTAATAAAATAATAATAAAATCATGGTAAATGTGATGTAAATAACAAAGGGAATTGTGGACATGTATAGTAATATAGTTTAGGTTACAGACAAACAAACCGCACAATCCCATTATCAATCAAGATATGATTACAGAATGAAATGAACGTTTAGTAAAGGATTTCAAGTAAAAACAAAAATCTAAGTGTAAAACGAACAAATGATAGAAGTATGAATGACTAAACCTAGTAGAGTAGAGAGTAAGAGGAAAATTAGGATAGGAGTAAGATCGTGAAATTAATATAGAAAAAGAGTTAAATTGCTTTAATCAGTGAACTGGACCATTTGCGAAATTAATAAGAAGTGAAAATTAAAGTAAAATGCAAAAATAATAGAGACAGGAAGTTGAGAATGTAAAGAAAAAATAGGAATATAAGCATAAAAGAATTTAACGAAGCGGAATAATGAAAGTGAAAGCAGAAAGTAACGTAAGAGTGTACATATAAAAGAAAATTAATAGATAGGTGAAAATTTTAAATATTTAATTAGAAATGAAAGTAAAAGTAGGAAAGAAAGAATAACGAAATAAAAAATACACATAAGCCGAAGAAAAGAAAAAAGAAAGTAGAAAATAAGAATTGCATGAAATTAACCGGTAAAGTAAAGGAGGAGAATAAGAGTACAAATTTATTGCTTAAGAAAATTTTTAAAGTATAAGTATGATAAAAGGTAAAAAAAGAAGTAATAGTACCGATATGAAGGTGAAAGCAAAGAATAGCAAATTAAAAGAATTTAAATGAGTCAAGTAAAAGGGAAAAAGAGGAAATCAAGTTTAGAGAATGAGGGTAAAAGGAAAAAAATGGAAAAGCTAAAAGAGTGAAATTGAAAAATAAGGGAAAGTACGGAGTAAGTAAAAGTGGACGTAAAGGGATTAGAAGAAAAAGTAGTTAAAATAAATGTAAGAAATTACAGTGAATAAGAAAGTGAGGAAAGGGAGTGAATTAAGAGTAGAGTAAGAAAAGTAAATAAAAGTAAGAAAGTAAAAGGAAAAGAGGGGAAAAAGTAGGTATAATATAGTGAAAAACTGAACTGAAGGCAAAAGTAAAAGTAAAAGATGAAAATGAAGAAAGATGGGGAGAGTAGGAAAGTGAGTGTAAGAGATTGAAAATGAATGTATGAGGGGAGTGAATTTGAAGTGTGAAGAAAGTGAAAAGTAACAGAGGAAAATGTAAGAAAGAAAGATGAAAGTGAGTGGAAATGTAAAAATAGAGACAAAAATGAAAATGAAATAGGAGGAGAAGAGGGAAAGTTTGAAAGTATAGGAAGATAGAGATAAAACCATGAAAGTATTGGTAGGAGGAAAGTAAATGGTTACTGTGAGGGTAAGATATAGTAGATTGAAAATGAAAGTAGGAGGAGACTGAATTTTGAAAATTGTAAACTAATAAGGATTGAAAGTGAAAGGTGAAAGGGTAAAAAGTTGACTGGAAATCAAAATAGGAGGCAGAGAGGAAGGGGAAAGTGAAGATAAGAAAAGAAATTAGAATTAAAATATGAAAGTAGTAAGGTAGGAGGAAAGTAATGTGTATATGTGAAGTGTAAAGAAACAGATTGAAAGATGAAGTAGGAGGAGATGACAGGGTATTTGAAAATGGGTAAAGTAAAGAGAATTCGAAAGTGAAAGTGAATTGTAGGAGGAGGAAGTGAACGTGAAAAATTGAAAAAGTAAGAATATAAAGAGAGTGAAAATGTAAAGTAGTGGTATATAAAGGTGAATAGTAAGTAGCGTACTGACTAACCTTTAGAGACAAAAGAAGAGAAAATAATTAAAACAGAACATTAAATTGGAAAAAGACTAAAACAGAATATAGAAGGAAAGAGTTATAAAAGATTGAAGTGAAAGTAGAGAGTATAAGATATTCAAAGTTTGGGGAAAAGAACGAAAGAGTAAAACTGAAGTTAAAGAGAAAGAGAGTGAAAGAGTGAAAAGTAAAGTTATTAGGTTGTGGGGTGGTTTTTGTAGTTTTTGGGTTAAGAGTGAGGAAGTCTGGTTTAAGTAAAACTTAGAAAATTATTAGCTAAGGACATACAATGTAAGAAAAAAATATATAACAGGAAAACGCAGAGAGCAAAGGAACAAAGGTTATGTCGCGACAGTTGAAAAGTAGTTTGATAAAGTAAGTAAGTCCCGAGCTATAGAATCCTTTGGTAAGTGAATAAGTCCTGCTTTATGGAATTTTACGTAGTGTCAAAGGTCCAGTGATATAATCCTATGTTCCGTCGTCTACGAAGGTTCAAAGCAATATGCGTAGGTATGAGCAGAACAGCCGGTATAAATAACAATATCAGCAGCAGTGCCCTGCCAGTGATTGGCCAATAGGTTGGTCACATGGTTATCGCCGAGTCTATAAATAAGAGTAGGCATCTAAGACACACCTTATATCCAGAAAAGTCAACAGTTATTATATATTAAGTAAAAGTAAAATCGTCTGAGTGGCCTATTGTCAGTATCATGAAATTATCCCCCTTTCACTAACGCTAGATCAGGGTGATTCTTTTTGCGTCTGAGGTGGAGAGCCTCACCTACCATCAGCTCTCGCACAGATACAAGCTGTGGTAATCATGTGCTCAGTTGGTGAGGGGCGGCATCGAGCAAACACACACATCTACATAAACAAACACATATACACACACAGAGTTTGGAAGGCATGAGACAGAACCAAATGGACAGTCACCAGCAACAGATTCAATTACGGAGATCTTCTATAGAAGAGATTTTTATCTCGAAATATTAAAAATGAATTACAGGTTAACAAACAACACCATAGTTACCTTATTTTTCTTTACACTTGCATTGTGATATCCTTCAAAACCAACCATCAAACCAATAATAATGGGAAGAAGAAGAAAAAGTAAAAAATTTAACAATAAAGAAGAAGAATAAGGAAATAAAAAAGAACGAAAATATAAAAGAAGATGAAGGCCACTAAAATATAGAGATGAAGAAGAAGTGAAATAATAATAATAATAATAATAATAATAATAATAATAATAATAATAATAATAATAATGAAGAAGAAGGAGGCGGGAGTAAGAGAAGAAGAATTAACAATAAAGAAGAATACTAAAGACGAAGAATAAGAATAGTGAAGGAATAAATTGGGTCAAGAGAAGAAGAAGAAGAAGAAGAAGAAGAAGAAGAAGAAGAAGAAGAAGAAGAAGAAGAAGAAGAAGAAGAAGAAGAAGAAGAACATAGAATAATAATAATAAGAAGAAGAACCTGGACATTGCTAGTGAATTGAAAAGGCTGTGGAATATAAAGAATATAAATTGTAGTTGGTGCACTAGGAACGGTCAAACAAAAAAGCTTGGAAAAAAGACTGGAGGAACTGGAAATCAAATGAAGATTTGCTTCAAGCAAATTATAAAACCCTTTTATCTAATAATACCGTTCAGTTTGAATTTTTTAAATCCTGGAATTACTTGTTTTAGTTATATTAAATTCTTACTAATATCAGGAAATAATTCGTCCCTCTGATACGTCAAAATAGCTGAAGGATAAGAAAGTGATTTAATAATTGTATGTGTGCATATTTCATACCGTTACATATTCATATTTTTGTTTACAGATTTTCAATGCTGTGGACATTTGTAATAAGAAATATCGAATCATAGATAGATAGATAGATAGATAGATAAAGTGAAAAACACATCCTTCAAGTTGCACTGATTTATAAATCAATAAATGTAAGTCCCTAAGATAGATAAATAGATATAAAGAGATCGAGAGAAACTTAGATAGATAGATAGATAGATAGATAGATAGATTGATTGATAGATGGATAGATAGTTATATAGATAGGCAGATAGATAAAATGAAAAAGACATCCTCCAAGTTGCACTGATTTCTAAATCAATAGCTGAAATCACTAAGATAGATAGATAGATAGATATAAAGAGATTGTGAGAATCTGAGATAGATAGATAGATAGATAGATAGATATAACGAGATTGTGAGAAACTTAGATAGATAGATAGATAGATATAGATATAAAGAGATTGTGAGAATCTGAGATATATAGATAAATAGATAGATATAATGAGATTGTGATAATTTGAGATATATAGATAGATAGATAGATAGATAGATATAAAGAGATTGTGAGAAAGATAGATAGATAGATATATATTAAAGAGATTGTGAGAATCTGAGATAGATAGATAGATAGATAGATAGATATAAAGAGATTGTGAGAATCTGAGATAGATAGATAGATAGATATAACGAGATTGTGAGAATCTGAGATAGATAGATAGATAGAATATAACGAGATTGTGAGAAACTTAGATAGATAGATAGATGGATAGATAGATAGATAGATAGATAGATAGATATAACGAGATTGTGAGAATCTGAAATAGATAGATAGATAGATATAAAGAGATTGTGAGAATCTGAGATAGATAGATAGATAGATAGATAGAAAGAGATTGTGAGAAATTTAGATAGATAGATAGATAGATAGATAAAGTGAAAAAGACATCCTTCAAGTTGCACTGATTTATAAATCAATAAGTATAAATCACTAAGATAGATGAATAGATATAAAGAGACCGAGAAAAACGTAGATAGATAGATAGATAGATAGATAGATAGATAGATAGATAGATGAAGTGAAAAATACATCCTTCAAGTTGTACTCATTTATAAATCAATAGATAAAAGTCACAAAATATGAAAAGCAAGACATTGTGTAATGGAAAAATAAGACCCCAAAATTGCAACGTTGTCCGTTAGACGTGCAATAGTTTTCTCCTGTTCTGTAATCCGGCGTTGAAATTGCATCTTTCTTTTTGTATTTGAAACTTTGTATTATTTTTCCGTATCAAATATTTCGTCTATTTCTCCCCCATCACCCTTCTCTTAGTTTTCCTGCTTCGATTTGAATAACTTTTCGGAAAACATGTCCGTTAAATTCATCGTTGGTAAAGTTATCGCATGTAAATTATTTGTGGCTAAATTCAGAATTCAATTATTACTTTTAAGAATTTAATAAAGAAAGAACTAAAGGGTTAGGGTTAGTGTCAGGGAAAATCTATATTATCTATATATTAATAACCCTACCTACGCGCGTCACCACCTCCGGTCCGGAGAAGCTTCGTAGTTGGGGAGTAATGGATATCTGCGACTTGCTGAAATATTGAACTATTTAGCAATAGCTCTAAAGTATATATATCCAACGTTGTAATAGTAATTAATGGTATATCCACAGGTACCACTAGTATGATATGATTATTAGATTATATCATGAATTTACCGAATTCGAAAGTACGAGAAAATGGCAGCGTCTAGAATTAAGGAAGTCGATATGTCCACGTGTCATGGCGCCTTTTCTCCTTCGATCACCTGCAATCAATAAATATTACTTTTGTACTTGACTTATTTCATTATTTTCATATTGTATTCTTGCATTCTAATATAATTGTTAGTTTCGCGGTCAGCCATGTTTCTTTCATCCATGGTTCATTTTGTCGTAAATTTTCGTTGTTATTCAACCGACCTGGGGCCATGGTCTTGAACTAGTCGTGGAAACAGCACCCCACAAGGAAGCAGCTGTATGGCCACCTGCCTCCTATCTCACAAGCCATCCGAGTGAGACGGACAAGTGTTGCATTTTTGTTAGATATATATATTTACCAACCCCTCCGCACGAATAGGATGTGACACAAGGTCAATTTCTTCAGCGGAGTTGAACAGGTTTGAATTCAGATTTTTCCTTCTCCTAGACCGGTTGCCTAACCAAGGTTAAAGAGCCCAGTCTGCCCTACTATTTATCCATAGCTGGAGGGAGAGTAGGATTCATACCTTTCCCAAGAGTATTAGCGCTAAGAGAAATACAATTACCACATCCAGGATTTGAACTCAGGGCGACGAGTCCCTTTCCCATTTTTGTTAGATATAAGGTGTGTGCTAGTTCCCCGCCTATATTCATAGACTAGGCGAGATCATGTGGTCTGTTCCTTAGCCAATCG
>CM042172.1:64086491-64103991 GCA_023376005.1 Doryteuthis pealeii | reverse complement strand
CGTTCCAAGTGTACCAACTACAATTGGTATCACTTTCACTTTCATATTCCATAACTTTTTCAGTTCTCTGGCAAGGTCCAGATATTTGTCCATTTTTTCATTTTCCTTTAGCTTCGAAAAAAAAATTTATTATTATTATTATTATTATTATTATTATTATTATTATTATTATTATTATTATCATTTATTTATTTATTTATTTGTTTGTTTATTTATTTATTTATGGTGGTTAGTTTCACGGAAGTAAAAAAAATAGAATTATTATTATTATTATTATTATTATTTACTCCTTTTGAGTTTTCACATCAGTGTTAGCTGATGGTCTTTCACTGGAGTCTGAGTGACCGCAAGTCTCCTCAGGTCTCCAGGACTCTTCTGAGTATTCTGGCAGATTGCAGCAGTGCAGTGTTCTGAATGGTTTCAACCCTTCCTCTTATTTCCAAACTTTCCAAACCCTTTTCCAATCCTTTTGGGACTGTTCCAAGTGCACCAACCACAATTGGTATAACTTTCACTTTCATATTCCATAACTTTTTCAGTTCTCTGGCAAGGTCCAGATATTTGTCTATTTTTTCATTTTCCTTTAGCTTCACCCTGTGATCTGCTGGCACTGCAAAATCCACCAGTTGACAAGTTCTTTCTTTTTTGTTTATCAACACTAGGTCTGGTCTTCTTGCTGGGATAAGGTGATCCGTTTTTATCTCAAAGTCCCAGAGAATTTTGTGCGTTTTGTTCTCAAGAACAGATTCTGGTTTATGCATATACCATTTTGTTGTGTGATCAAAATTTAATTTTTTGCATAATTCCCAGTGGATCACCTTCCCAACCCAGTCGTGTCTAGCTTTGTATTCTCGTTGTGCTAGTTTGCTACATTCGCAGAGTATATGGTTAACAGTCTCATCTCTATTACCGCAAAGTCTACATTTACTATTTTGTTGGGTCTTATCAATTTTCGCTTTGATGTAGTTTTATTATTATTATTATTATTATTATTATTATTATTATTATTATTTATTTATTTATTTATTTGTTTGTTTGTTTATTTATTTATGGTGGTTAGTTTCACGGAAGTAATGGCTGGTGAATAGGATGCAGGATTTTTTTCAGTTTAGCGGGGAGGGGAATAGTTCTGTGCAGGTTTCTCGAGACTATATTTGTTTTTTTGTTTTTTTTATTTAGTTTTTATTTTGTTTTATTCATTTTTTTTTTTTTTTTTGTATTTTTTGTTTTCTTCTTTCCCTAGATTGAATGGTCTTGTGAGAACGTGTGTCGATTTTTGCCTATTTGTTCCTTATTGTTATTATTTCTTCATTTGCCAATTTTATACATTTTTGTCCAGTTTTTTTCTGCTTGACGGACCGAAAAATGTTATTCTTCTTCTTGCATATATTTTCTTTCGTCTTCCAAATAGTTTGTTTTTTCCTTCGTATAGTTTCACATTCACTTTTGTTCACTCTCTCTCTCTCTCTCTCTCTCTCTCTCTCTCTCTCTCTCTCTCTCTCTCTCTCTCTCTCTCTCTCTCTCTCTCTCTCAGTAGTACCTTTTTTTTACATATTTCCCTATGACGTCCATTCGCATTCTTTTCGTTTTCTTCCTTTTATTTTTCTCCGTTACACGGTTTATTATTTTTTTATTTACTTTTCTTTTTTTTTCTTTTCTTCATATTTATTTTTTTGTTCTCCTACTGGTTTCTTTCTTTCTATCTTTCTTTCTTTAGTTTTACTTTATTCTTGCCATTTTCAGTTCTTCTTCTTCTTCTTCTTCTTCTTCTTCTTCTTCTTCTTCTTCTTCTTCTTCTTCTTCTTCTTCTTCTTCTTCTTCTTTAAAATTTGCTTCCGTAACTACTTTTAAATACTTTTTTCTCGTCTGTTCTCTTCTTTACCCCTTTCTTTCTTTCTTTCCTTCTTTTTTTTCTTTCTTTCTTTTCTCTTCATTTTAAAGGTTTTTTTTTTCTTGAAACTTTTTCTCATCTCTTCTCCTTTCTTTCTTTGTTTTCGTTCCTCCCTTTTTCTTTCTTTCTTTCTTTCTTTCTTTCTTTCTTTCTTTCCTCTTCATTTTTCTTTCCTGATACTTTTTCTTATCTCTTCACTTCTCTTTCCTTTTTTCGTTCACATTTTTTCCTTCTTTCTTCTTTCTTTCTTTCTTTCTTTCCTCTTCATTTTTTAGAGTTTTCTTCCTGAAACTTTTTCGCATCTTTTCACTTTTCTTTCCTTCTTTTTGTTCCCATTATTTCCTTCTTTCTTTCTTTCTTTCTTTCTTTCTTTCTTTCTTTCTTTCTTTCATCGTCATTTTTAGAGTTTTTTTCTTTTCTGAAACTTGTTCTCATCTCTTCACTTCTCTTTCTTTCTTTTCTTTCTCCTTTTTTCTTTTTCTGTTTTTCTTTCTTTCTTTCTTTCTTTCTTTCCTCTTCATTTTTTAGAGTTTCCTTCCCGAAACTTTTTCTTATCTCTTCATTTCTCTTTCCTTCTTTTCGTTCCAATTTTTTCCTTCCTTCTTTCTTTCTTTCCTCTTCATTTTTAGAGTTTTCTCCCTGAAACTTTTTCTCTTCATCTCTTCCATTCTCTTTTCTTTCTTTTCTTTCTTTCTTTTCTTCTTTCCTTTCTCCTTTTCTCTTTCATCATGTCTCTCTTTCCTTCTCCATCTTCCAAAATCTTTTACTTCCGTATTTCCGTAACCATTCCAATATGTTTATTCATTTATTTATTAATTCATTCCATTTCATTTATTTATTCCCTGTATTTATTTTCATTCTTCCTCCATTCTTACAGCGTTTCTTTCTTTCTTTCTTCTTTTTCCATTTTTCATTCTCTCTATCTTCCTCCCGCTCATTGAAACTCTTTCCCATATTTCTTCTGTTTTGTGTCTCTTCAAACACCATCACCATCATCACCATAATCACCATCACCTAACCTGTAAACAAAGATATATTGTTACAATTTATAATGGCTTTGCCTTCCGGACAGCCCTCAAAACCAATGTCTCTTGCCTAGTCCCTCGATTGTATCATGTCATGCTTCGATACGCTCGGCTGCTTGGCGTTGTTCTTGCTCGACTGATTGGTTTTCGTACAGTTCGGTTCTTTTCACGTCCAGGCACGGCTTGGAATGTGGAAATCGGGAACAAGAGAGAATAAGATGAAGAAGAAAGAAAGAAAATAACAGATGTGGACAAAAGTAAATAGATATTAACGAATCGTTGGGGAAAACTTTAATTATTAAATTATATTAACAAATTAGATGATATCCAAACCATAATTTCCTTTGTCAGCTCTCGCCGCAAATCACGTCTAATATCTCGTTTTTATTTATTTATTCATTGATTTATTTGTTTATTTATTTATTTTATACAATGTGGTCAAATATCATTTTTTGGAATCTCCCATCATTTAATCAACGGGACCTGTCAAGAAAATAATGAAACTGATTTTTTTTTCTTCTGTTTAGCAAACCTTGCTAAATAAAATCAGCCGTTCAATATTAGCTTTGATTACGGACAAGAACATTCGATTTAAGTTTGAATTCGCGTTCAGCTGAATAATCTTAGATTATTACAAACGAGTTCGTTTGTGTCACGAAATATTAAACTTCACCGTTCAATAAAGTGAATAGTAGACAGATATTTTCCAATTGGTTTTTCGATTCTTTCTAGGATGTTATACTTTGCTTTGCTGTTAAAACAATCGCCCTTTGAGCTGAAATGTTGTTCTACAAGTATTATTTTGTTTAATCTATAGATTCAATTACGTATCTGTAGTTATTTAAGAAAATAACCGTTCTATCTCTCCAATGTTGGCTTTTTGGTAGCGTTAGTAAATGTTGTACCGGCCGTTCCTACAGTGGAGAACATGCACCGGTTCTCACTATAAATAGTGAGACACCGAGTGGAAAGGGAGGACTGTTCCCGTTAACGACAAGCTAGTCGTACATGTACCATTAATTGTAAATACACTTGTCTTATTTTACCCCATCTCGACTTGACTTCTTTTTACTGTTGGGACTAACATCACAACAGTAAATAAATTAGATATTTAATTATATATACATTTATGCAAGTATATATTGTATATTGATGTAGTAGTTATTTCGTCAATGTGTGTTTGCTTAAAAATATCACACAAGGAGGAATGTAGGACTTTAAAAAAATTTTGTCTTGATTACTAACACGGGAATGCAGATCGAATGAACGTAAAAATCGTTCGAAGGATTCTCGGTATCCAGCCATTTTCAAGAATGGTATAATGTTGATCACGGGCGAGAACATTCGATTTAAATTTGAATTCGCGTTCAGCTGAATAATCTAAGATTATTATAAAACGAGTTCGTTTGTGTCACGAAATATTAAACTTCACCACAGTGTGTTAGAAACATTTAACAAGTTAATGCAGTCTTATCTGCGTTAAGGACTATTGTCCTCATCTCCCTTGTTAGATGTTGTTTCGAAAGGGGGGCAAAAAAAATTCAAAAGTTATATTACCCTAATTCTCTCCCAACTGTAAGGAAAACTTCAAATAATCTGTCTTCAGCTTTCAATTTTCTCTTCTAAAAGAACACCGTCCTCCTCACTCGCTTTGGTTATTTTAAGTACACACAAAAACCAAACATCCGGGCACATGTCGAACCTCGCGTCCGTCCAGTATCTAGATGGCATTTGTTTTTGCATGCGGGCGGACGCGGGTTCGATCCCGGCAGGCAAAACAAAGTCTTGCTCTTTTTCGTTTTCCGTCACAGATGTACAACGTTCTGGCCGATATGCCTTCCGGCCTTCTTCAGGTATTTCTTGTCGGACTCGGGAATCTTCTCGGACTCGGGAACCTTCTTTTCAGATTCGGAAACCTTCTTTTCGGACTCGGGAAACTTCTTGTCGTAATCGCGAGCCATCACGGAACTTTGAACCAAACCGTTTATTCAGTCCACGGGGATATCCTGTTCTTATTCCGCTAACCATAGCTGGGGTAGAGGCGTTAAGCTGTGTTAATTATTATAACTGAAGAAGGCCGGAGGGTATATCGGCCGGAACGTTCTACATCTAACAATGAAGATGAGGACAATAGTCCGAATAACGCAGATAATACTAATCATCAAGCTTCATCTCAAACATCCAAAGAAAAAGTTAATGCAGGTTTATAGACATCAGTTAGTAAAGTATCCACCGTGAAATCGCGAGGTTCGGAGTTCGTTACCGGTCCTCTTCAACTCAGAAAATGAGTAGCACAGTTTGCTTAATTTGATCTGTACGCTAAAGCATCTGGCAGCTGACGGTAGGTGTAGCGCTTCACCTCAGCAAAACAATCTCCTTGGTCTAACGCAAGTGAAAAGGAGATAAGCTCCCGGCGCTTTTCGACAATAACCCACCCCACAGACCTTACTTCACTTTAGATATCAAGTCCTATCCCCACATCGCATTACTCTTTTTCTCACAAACACCTTGCCGGTGGGACCCTAATACGCAGACTGTGTCCCCTGCAGAGGGTTAAGACAATCCTCGCAAAAGGAATGTCCTGGATATTAGACTAAACAGTATCTGGTAAATGTGGAGAATCTCATCATTGTCATTACTGCCAGGTCTACTCTGACCCAATGCGCTCGTACCTGACTGCAACTATCTGCTGGTCGAATAGACCTGTTTAAAAAATTATTCGTATTCGATGGGATCGTGTACAAAAAATCTATTAAGAAACATCTACACAAAATATATATGTACGTATAATAAACGCGATTCCCTAACATAAAATAAACGTAAAGTAACCCTAAACGGGTAGACGTGCCGTTAAAATCAACAAATCAAAAATCAATTAAAAACACTTAAAAACTTAGCTGTATATTTTCTGATTGTATCTCGTATATATAAGCACTCAAAATATAGCACTCAAAACACATTTGCCCAGTGCTGGACGTTCTGGAGGATCACAGAGTGAAAATGAAATAAAATGAAATGATATACAAATACAGGGACCTTGCCAGAGGGCTGAAAAACTATAGAGCTGTCCCAAAGGGTTTGGAAGAGTGTAGTGGAACTGGAAATCAGAGAAAGAATCAAGACTATCCAAACAGCATTGTTAAGATCGGCTAGAATATTCAAAAGTGTCCTGGAGACCTGAGAAAACTTGTTGTCACTCAGACTCTAGTGAAAGACTACCGTATAATAATAACAATAATATACTGTAGCGTTTAAATTCAGATCCTTATTTGTTTATTTAAATCATTGCAATGAGTGATACGATACAACAACAACAACAACTACTACTAATAATAATAATAATAATAATAATAATAATAATAAACCAGAATCTGTTCTTGAGAACGAAACGCATAAAATTCTCTGGGACATTGAAATAAAAACGGATCACCTTATCCTAGCAAGAAGACCAGACCTAGTGTTGATAAACAAAAAAGAAAGAACTTGTCAACTGGTGTATTTTGCAGTGCCAGCAGATCACAGGGTGAAGCTAAAGGAAAATGAAAAATTGGACAAATATCTGGATCTTGTCAGAGAACTGAAAAAGTTATGGAACATGAAAGTGAAAGTGATACCAATTGTAGTTGGTGCACTTGGAACAGTCCCAAAAGGATTAGAAAAGGGTTTGAAACGTTTGGAAATAAGAGGAAGGGTTGAAACCATTCAGAACACTGCATTGCAGAAATCTGCCAGAATACTCAGAAGAGTCCTGGAGACCTGAGGAGACGTGCTATCACTCAGACTCCAGTGAAAGACCATCAGCTAATGCTGATGTGAAAACTCAAAAGGAGTATGATAATAATAATAAAGATAGAGTAGTATATTTTATTCACTGACCTACGGTGAAGGTATGGTTGAATGGTTGGTTGGTTTATTGATTTTAATGGCATATCAACCCGTCTTAGGTTATGTCATATATAATGGTTAGGAAGTAATATATGTTGCGTATTTATATTCATACTTTTTAGTAATTGGTTAGCACCATTAGGGATCATGTTGTATGGTATTGATTAAGTTCATGTGTATATTCTATGGTATAATTTTATTTCCCTAAAAAAGGACAGAATGTCCACCATGTTGACATTTTCAGATATGTTTGAAAACATCGTTTCCCGCCATACATATATTCCGACATCACTTCTAAGATGCATTTTTTGTTGTTTTTTACATCTTATTATAATGGAGATTGTGTGTTTGTCTGTCTGTAACCGAAACTAAATCACTACTCAAGTCACAATTCCCTTAGTTATGGACGTCACATTCACCATGAATTTATTTTTATTTAAACCTCAATTATTGATAAAATTGTTAGACCTTATTAACACTGTTGGATTAATCTACATACTAACGTCACGCAAGTATATTTATATATTCAACAAAATAGCGGTTTACAGTGTGAACGAGAAGGCTAATTTGCATATTGATATTAAGAATTTGATTTTAATAAATATATGCTTAATATTTATTGATTTCTAATTGTTTGGTTTTCTCTTAACGAATCTGAGCAAAAATCTCGGGGATAAATCTTAAACGAAATCCATGAACAAGAACTGTAATTTTATCAAATACTTCATAATCTAACTAAATAGATAAATTAGGAAAAATGAAAGACGGGAGGGACGGAAAATGACGGAAGAGTTAGATTTAAAGCTGTTCTATTTTTCGATTATACCCCCTCAGTTTATCATTTTCTAAATACTTTCTAATTTGATACAATATTTGATTACATTAACACCTAAATACTTGCACCCGAAGGGTGCATATATTTGCTAGTGGTTTTTAATTTCGTAGTTCTTTGATCAAAACATATGTTCTGTTTTTTTTTTTAATAGGTACATATAGATGTATCTGCGTATTTTTTAACATAGAGATACAACAAGAAAATAAGGAAAAGAACATGAAAACCATAACAATGAACAGAAAATTAAGAATATAAAAAGCCTTGAAACATGGACAAAGATGGCTGACTCAACAGTACACGTTGATTGTCCCGAATGATGCATTTGTCGATAAGCACTCAAAACACAATTGTCCAGTGATGGCCGTTCTGGAGGATCACAGAGTGTAAATGAAATAAAATTAAATGATAGACAAATACAGGTATCTTGCCAAAGGACTGAAAAACTGTAGAGCGGTCCCAAAGGGTTTGGAAGAGTCTACAGGAACTGGAAATCAGAGAAAGAATCGAGACTACCCAAACAGCATTGTTAAGATCGGCTAGAATACTCAAAAGTGTCCTGGAGACCCGAGAAGACTTGTTGTCACTCAGACTCCAGTGAAAGACTACCGTATAATAATAACAATAATATACTGTAGCGGTTAAATTTAGACCCTTATTTATTTATTATTTATTTATTTAAATCATTGCAATGGGTGATACGACACTACTACTACTAACAATAATAATACTATTACTATTACTACTACTACTACTACTACTACTACTACTAATAATAATAATAATAATAATAATAATAAAGATAGACTAGTACCTTTTATTCACTGACCTACGGTGAAGATATGGTTGAATGGTTGGTTGGTTTATTGATTTTAATGGCATATCAACTCGTCTGAGGGTTATGTCATATATAATGGTTAGGAAGTAATATATGTTGTATATCTATATTCATACTTTTTAGTAATTGGTTTTAACAATGTGTTAGCTCCACTGGCGATCATGTTGTATGGTATTGTTTAATACCATACAATACATTAATCAATTGATTAAGTTCATGTCTATATTCTACGGTAGAATCTTATTTCCCTCAAAAAAGGACAGAATGTCCACCATGTTGACATTTTCAAATATGGTTGAAAACATAGTTTCTCGCCATACATATATTCCAACATCACTTCTCAGATGCATTTTTTGTTGTTTTTACATGGTTTTTAATTTCGTATTTCTTTGATCAAAACATATGTTCTGTTTTTTTTTTAATAGGTTACATATAGATGTATCTGCGTATTTTTTAACATAGAGATACAAACAAGAAAATAAGGAAAACAACATGAAAACTATAACAATGAACAGAAAATTTAGAATATAAAAAAAGCCTTGAAACATGGACAAAGATGGCTGACTCAATAGTACACGTTGATTGTCCTGAATGATGCATTTGTCGATAAGCACTCAAAACACAATTGTCCAGTGATGAACAAACTGACCAAGTGCAATTAAATGGAATTCTCTATTCCACGAGACTGTGCATTAAAATTCAAGTTTAAGGTCAAATCTTTTGTGAACACAAAGTGATGGTTGCTGTTAAGGACAGGCGACTAGTATCGACGGGACAAAGAATATGAATCACTGTTTAGTGTTTACTTGTATTTTGGCTTTGTCGACTTTTGGTAAAAACGCTTCGGGAGAAATGACCATTTGGTTAGAATTACGTTCTGTTAAGGAATCGTTTGGAAATTATCAAGAATTGGAACACATAAGAAGAAATCAATAGAAGAGGAATAAAAAAAAAGCATGGTAGTTTGTCAGAAGAATTTAACAAAAAGACGACGAGCAGAAAAATTAAGATTTGTCAATAAAAAGAAAATGTGTTTGGTAAAAGATATAACAAGACAAGTGGGTACTAATAATCCAATGATTTACGGTCAAGTCACGCCTAAATCACTCTCCATATTGTTGAAGTTAAGCAGTGCTTTGTTTAGTACTAAAATCAGAAATCACTTAGAATCAGAAAGTACCGTGAGCAATAATCAAGACTAGGCAAAGCTTAGGTGGTTATTTTTTTATGGCATATTGGCAAAACTTGCAAATCGGTCGGAAAATTAAAACATAATACAGGGTGACCCAGAAAAAAACAGAACCCACAAGTTTTGTAATAAAATTGTTAATTTTAACTAGGATTGCCTAACTAAGGTTAAAAACCCAGTGTACCTTATTATTTAACTATATTTGGAGGGAAAATAGTTGGATGTATATAATTCCAAAGGATATTAGTTATATATAAAATGTAAACTGTCGCGTCCAGGATTCGAACTCGTTTCACTAAGTGCATTTCCTTTGACAATAACAATTACACCATCCTAATAGAGAATCAGTACTGGTACTATTTGACACATTGCTGCCAGCATTAGGGGATTCATTACTTTTCCAAGAAGATTAGTCAGTAAGTGAGCTTGATAGTGTGACTGGAGTTCGAACTCGCTTACTACAATGTCGCAGTCCAGCAGGTTAGCAACCACGATATGGGATCTCCCCTTTTATGTACTAAACAGGTCCAACATTGGTGATATGGATGTAACCAGTGGTTTACGCGTGGCTTGCCTGTAATCCATTTAATGAGAAACACTTGATTGTATGTTATGTTCTTCGACTGGTACAAAGTACCTGCTGTTTCTAAATGGTAACCCATTTAAGCACTGACCAGACTCATCAATGCTTAACCCTGGTGATATGAAGGGTACTTTGAATGTGACCTCACCATCATTCATAGGGTTACTGGCTTTTCATTATTATTTATTAATCTTTGCCTACCTCATTACCTTCTGTTTCTATGGGGTTACCCGTTTAAGTAATGAACATACTCAATGTTGCTTAACTTTAGTGATATTGATGTTTTTAAATTGACTTGAATGTAAGCGATTAGGTTTTAGGTAACATCTTAGTAAACCGAACAACATATGCTGGGCACTGTATCGAGGGTGACCCAGAAAAAACAGAACCCACAAATTTTGTAATAAAACTGTCAATTTTTACTTGGGGGGTTTAGGGTTAGGGATAGGGTTTAGGGTTAATGTTAGGGTTAGTGTTAGGGTTATGGTGGGGTTTAGGGTTAGTTTAATGGGAAAATAAATAAATTAGGTTCTGTTCTTTTCTGGGTCACGCTGTATACAGGGTGACCAGAGAAAAACAGAACCACAAATTTTGTAATAAAACTGTCAATTTTAACTTGGGGGGTTTAGGGTTAAGGATAGGGTTTAGGGTAATGTTAGGGTTAGTGTTAGGGTTATGGTTGGGTTTAGGGTTAGTTTAATGGGAAAATAAATAAATTAGGTTCTGTTCTTTCTGGGTCACGCTGTATACAGGGTGACCCAGAGAAAAACAGAACCCACAAATTTTGTAATAAAACTGTCAATTTTAACTTGGGGGGTTTAGGGTTAGGGATAGGGTTTAGGGTTAATGTTAGGGTTAGTGTTAGGTTATGGTTGGGTTTAGGGTTAGTTTAATGGGAAAATAAATAAATTAGGTTCTGTTCTTTCTGGGTCACGCTGTATACAGGGTGACCAGAGAAAAACAGAACCCACAAATTTGTAATAAAACTGTTAATTTTAACTAGGGGGTTTAGGTTAGGGATAGGGTTTAGGGTTAATGTTAAGGTTAGTGTTAGGGTTATAGTTGGGGTTTAGGGTTAGTTTAATGGGAAAATAAATAAATAAATAAATTAGGTTCTGTTCTTTCTGGGTCACGCTGTATACAGGGCGACCCAGAGAAAGACAGAACCCACAAATTTTGTATTAAAACTGTTAATTTTAACTAGGGGGTTTTAGGGTTAGGTTTACGGTTTAGGGTTAGGGTTAGGGTTAGGGTTGGGGTTGGGGTTGGGGTTAGTTTAATGGGAAAATAAATGAATAAATTGAGTTCTGTTTTTTTTCTGGGTCACCCTGTATACGGAAGGTTCCCGAGTCCGAAAGAAGGTTCCCGAGTCCGACAAGAAATACCTGAAGAAGGCGAGGGCATATCGACCGAAACGTTGTACAAATAACAATAAAGATGGGGACAATAGTCCGAATAACACAGATAATACTATTTAATAGCGTTTAAGAAATTGACGATGTGTCGCATCCTGATCCTCCGTAGGTGTTTTAAAATGCGTACTTATAGTTTATATATTGCCAATTTTACTCCGTACTATAAGGGTTAGTATGCTAGTTTTACAAATTCATTATTACTAAATAGCAAGGTCGGTCCTTGCTGGATGCCCAACACTTGCGACCTAGTGAGCAATTCTACCAGTTGCGAACGGTTTGGATAATATGTACTTACCTAATAAATATAGACGAGAAACCTTTAGTGGAAGTAATAATAAGAGGTGTTCCTTCGTGGTGTAATGGTTAGCAAGCTAGTCCCACAGATACATTACTACTGCAAAGCGAGTTATATCCTCGCTGTATGCCCTATACTCGTAACCTTGTGTCACATTTTACCCGTTGCTACCGGGCTGGGGTGTAGATACCTCCTAGTGGCAAACGGGTTAGGTAAAGACCTATAGGATACCCCTTTTTTTTCTGATGATGAGGAATCTTGCCCCTCTGCAGGGAATGCATTCAGAATAGGCGAAATTTATTTTTTGAATATACTGTATTTTTTGTGGGGGTGCTATTTTCCCCTCTATTGAATAGATTTGTTTTTTCTTTATATTCTGATTTGTTCTCAATTATTTGGCGCATCCTTTGGACATCCTTTTTTCTGAAGGTGAGGATTCCTACCCCTCTACAGGGAACACAGTCAGCATATTATACGTCCCACCGACAGAGCGAAATTTTGTTTTTGAATCTACTGTTTTCTTTTGTTATTTACCCCCTTCTAATAAATAGATTTTATTTTCTTTATATCCTGATTTGTTCTCAATTACTTGGCGCAACCTGTTCCGAAAAAATTGTTTGTAACAAGAATGAAAAGAAAAAGGAAAAAAATAAAGAGAAAGGGATATAGAAATAAAAAGATGGAATCACACGATAAAATAATAGATTCTAATAAAGCTAAAACGATTTGGCGCCAACCCTTTCAGTAGATTATAACTCTCAAAGAACTTGGTAGCAGGAATCCATTTATTTTTCTTTGATAGTAAAACAGAGATAGGGCTGGACTGGCGGATTGACCATTCTGGACAATCTGAAAAAAAAGGACGAGTAAAGAACCAAGTTCGTGATGAGTAGGAAGGACTACTGAAGAGGTACCAGTGGGTGGTACAAGCGATGCTATAGTGTCTCTTAATTGGTTTACTAAGGCCCGCTAATCTACGATGCCAGTCGATCTCGGCTTGACCGTCGGCCGAGACTAGTGCCTGCGGCGATTCTCACTGTGTGGCTTTTTCAAAGCAATGGTGCAATTGAGTGTCATCTGAATTAGAGTGTCTGTTTGGTCTTGAAAGGGTTAGCGTGGGGAGGTGTTTGGTTTGGGTAGGATGGGAAATAGGAGGGGAGGGTGTTGGAGGCGGAAAGGAAAGGGGGGGGTGGTAGATGTGGGCATCTGGAGAGGAAGGAAGAGGTTGAACTCTGCAAGGGCAAACTAGCCCAATTTTTGTTGTTCTTGTTGTTCTCTCTCTCTCTCTCTTTCTCCTTCTCTCTCTCTCTCTCTCTCTCTCTCTCTCTCTCTCTCTCTCTCTCGTTTATTTTTCCGTTTAATTTATTTTTCGGTGTTTTTTTTTATTTCTTGAAAGGTGAAGATTTGTCGAGGATAATCACCCATCGCTGTTCCCTGTCAATGTGTGGACGTGAGTGTGGCCTAAGCAGTGGACGCCGGTCAAGAAGGCGAAAGCAGAGTAGTACTTAAGCCATGAAAATTGCCAGATATTCAATCATGATTGTGTGTAATCTCGCGTGGAGTGTAAAAATTGAATTAGTTTTTGTTTGTACAAGTCGTTTCACAGAAGTCTTGTATATGTCAGAGTTGGTAAAACCCCATCCCCATAGTTGTTTTAACTAGTTAAAAGCTTTCACGTTTCCAATAACTAAACCTCACGTAGGCCCTTCTAGTACCTCTATGATAAAGGGAGCAGGGGCTTGCTATAAAGGCAATAGGGTTGGAGCAATCATATAGGTGCTAGGACTTGACGTGGCCAACCTATTGATCGGTGAGGGCCTCTCCAATCGCCCGTCTAGTACAGGAAAAGGCCAAAGTGGAGTATTGCAAGTCATGGACTGCTCAACCACCCGGGTTCTATCCTAAAGCATCATGGGTCGCCACCCACCGCCAGCAGGTATCCCTATTTGTGGGAGTCTTATCCCTCTGCAGAGATGCAGTCTGTACATTCTAACGCCCCAGCCGACATGGCGGCTCAACTGAAACCTCGCTAAAAGCTTTCACGTTTCCATTATCTAAACCGCACGTAGGCCCTGTCGGTCGGGCTTAGTATATTGTGACGGCATCCACTACTTCAAAAAAGAAGGTAGCTGGTATTTAATATAATACCTAGATACCATCTTTTTGAAGGGGGATGCTTGCCCCTCTGTAGTGGATGCAGTCAACATATACTAAGCCCCATCGACAGGGCCTATGTGCGGTTTAGATATTGGAAACGTGAAAGCTTTTAGTGAGGTTTCAGTTCTAGAGATCTGGGCTGCTATGTCGGCTGGGACTTTAGAATGTACAGACTGCATCTCTGCAGAGGGATAAGACTTCCACAAATGGGGCCACCTGCTGGCCGTGGGTGGCGACCCTATGATGCTTAAGGATAGAACCCGGGTGGTTGAGCAGTCCATGACTTGCAATACTCCACTTTGGCATTTTTCCTGTACTAGACGGGCAATTGGAGAGGCCCCCATCGATCAATAGGCTGGCCACGTCAAGTCCTAGCACCTATATGATTGCTCCAACCCTATTGCCTTTATAGCAAGCCCCTGCCCCTTTATCATATAGGTGCTAGAAGGCGGGGCCTAAGGTCCTGGGAATGACGTTAAACTCTATCTGATGGTGAGATTCCAGTTTGTGAGGTTTGGGGAATGTGAAGCACCACTTCACCACCATTGCTCCCTGGTCCACTCTGTCTCGCAGTGGTAGTACCTGTTAGGGTCCCATCTATGGGTTAAATAGAAAAATGTATTTATAAAAATTTGTGTATCCATTAAGAATGATTTTATTTCAAAACTGTATCGGCATTAAATGACCCACTGAGGTTGATATGCCATAAAACAAAACAAACCGAACCAATCTGGGGATCTGGGATGCTGGAATACACCTTTATTGCCATTACTCCTAGTTCCACACTGATCCAGGGCCGTACAACCTCATTGGGTACCATCAGATAGATCTGTTTAAAAATGCTTCGGGAAAAAAGAGGAGTTTTCTGGGTATTACATTAAACTGCATCTAATAGTGAGCATCCAATCCTTGAGATCTAGAGAGTGTGAAGCATCCCTTTATTGCCATTATTCACAGGTTTACTCTGGTCCTGTTTAGTAGAACATGTTAGGGTCACACCTATGGGCCTGATAGATTTGTTTAAAATCATTTGTACTCGATAAAAATGTATGCTAAAAAAATAAAATAAAACATCAGTAGAAGCTACACATAAAAATGTAAATATGAACACAATTGATAACCTGTATGCATAAAATAACCCTAAATGGGTTGACATGTCGTTAAAATAAATTATTAAACTGTGCGCGTATGCATTTCTAACCCATCTTATAATTCACCAAAAAGGTCTTTCCGTAACATGACACTAACTACTTTCTGGTGGTGAGGCTCCTGTTCTAGAGATCAGTGGAATAGGAGTACTTGTTCATTGCTATTTCTCCTAGGCCCACTCTGACCATGAGTGCTAATGTTACATAATGAATGGGAAAACCTATTCATTTTGTAATGTAGTGTAAAATATTTGAATTTATATAAGACATAAAATATGCTATTATTATTATCATTATAAAGTTCTGTTGATTTCTTTTTTCTGGTCGGCCAACACTGGTGTGTCCATTCATTGGAGTCCAGAGAAGAACATCACATATGAATTCTCTAGCAGTGCCCAGCATATGTTGTTCAGCTTACTAATATAGTACCTAAAACCTAATCGTTAACATTCAAGTCAATTTAAAAGCACCATATCCACTTCAATATTACTACAGTTAAGCAATATTGAGTATTTTCATTACTTAAATGGGTGACCCCTTGGAACATAAGGTAATGAGGTAAGCAGTAGGGACCTGTGTACTAGAAAAAGCAAAGCTTTATAAATAATAATGATAAGCAAGTAACCCTATTAATGATGGTGAGGTCACGTTCAAAGTACCCTTCATATCACCAGATTATAAAATATTTGAATTTATATAAATATGCTTGTCAACTTCCCCCCTACACACACACACACACACACACACACACACACACACACACACACACACACACACACACACACACACACACACTCCCGAACGTAAAACTTACGATCTACAGTTTTGAGTTAAAGCAACAAGACCGCCCTTCATACACTCGGCATCATGACAGCAAGACAACCTACAACCTCTCAAATTAAAGAGAAGTTGTAATTTATTGAGCTTAGCTTACTTTCACAAATTACATGAAGTGTGGGGTTGGCTCCATAACGTAGTGCAATTGTTAGCAAGCTAATCTTGCATGATCCATTACTACTGAATACCGAGTTCGATCCTCACCGGACGCCCCATACTTACAAACTATTGTCACATTCTACCATATATATATATATATATATATATTATATATATATATATATAATGTTTTAAGGATAATCATTATGATCACCTATATAGGTGGATACGAAGGGAGTACAAAAAAAAAGGAGGAGAGAAAAAAATTGTTTTATTTGATAAAAACAGGGGCCCTTTCGTCCGGTTGCTCATCAAGGTTATACAGCCGGAGACGACTAAAAGTCAAATTGTAAATTATAATAAATATGGGTATATACATGAGGGGGGTTTAGGAAAAAAAATTGTTTTAAATCCCCATTAAGTAACACCAGGCCCCAGACACTCACCCAATAAAATAAGCGAGTGCCTAGATCTGATTTGTTTGCAAAAGGTAGGACGAAAAAAAATATAATCACGGCCTCAAGGACCTGTAAATGTTGTTTCGTCCTAGCCTTGTTCAAAATAGAAAATTGGTGATCATTAAAATCATTATAATTTACAATTTGACTTTTAGTCGTCTCCGGCTGTATAACCTTGATGAGCAACCGGACGAAAGGGCCCTTGTTTTTATCAAATAAAACAATTTTTTTCTCTCCTCCTTTTTTTTTGTACTCCCTTCGTATCCACCTATATAGGTGATCATAATGATTACCCTTAAAGCATTGTTTAGATTTGCCTGTACCAAAAATTTATTCATATATATATATATATATTATATATATATATATATACCAGTTTTTTTTAACCTATCTATCTATTTGGGTGCCCCCAAAGGAGAGGGTGTTATTGCAGCAATCTCGTATGATTCACTAAAAAATAGGTTTCAAAAGTCAATATTGCTCATCTTAACCTCATGTTAGTACATATTAACCTTTTTTTAATATATTCTACCTATATAATATATATCGGGAGCTGAAAATCTCTGAAGACAAACAGTATTATATAGTAATGAACTTTAGTGACAGAAAGGCATCATAAAACATACTGATACACAATATGTATATGAAATGGACAAACAATCTGTTTCAGATGCCATCTCGAACAGATTGTTTGTCCACTTCATACTGTAGTGCTGTAAGTCAACCAAAAAAGTGCGATATATATATATATATATATATATATATATATATATATAATATCAGTTTAAGATAAACGAAAAATCTGGTAAGCCAGCTAGTGTAACGGTTAGAGTCCCCGCCTGTCAGCC
>CM042172.1:64071491-64081491 GCA_023376005.1 Doryteuthis pealeii | reverse complement strand
TCCGGACAACTGAAGACCCGGGACCCGTATTCCCAGCCATCCGGGGAAATAATAAGGTTTCTATAATTATTTCGAAGACATTGGTGATACTATTTCTAATGAAAAGGGCATCAAAATATATAAAGAACTTTTTGAAAAATAAGGAATTAATAGAAATAGTAAAAGTATGGAAGGAAAATGATGGTAAAATAATGAATGACATTTAAATGAACAACAGGTCAAAATATAGAAAATATGGACCATATTACCTTTAGGCAACCCTTTTTGATCTCAATTAAGAAAGGACATGTTTTTCACTTACACCGTCAATATCCGGTTGTTTTAACAGACGATTTATAGATTTTTTTAATGATTTTAAAACTAGCCCCTAACCCTAACCCCTAACAAACAAACGGATATGGCCGGTGTAAATGAAAAACATGTCCTTTATTAATCGAGATAAAAAGGGGTGCCTAAAGGTAATATGGTCCGAAAATAGTAACGAGAAATAACGATTGACATTTGAATGAAAATAGAAAACAAATTAAGGAAAGAATCAAATGGGCAAAGAAGGAAGGATATATGAATAAAAAATGAATTAAATATCTAAAGAATCGAATGTAGAAATCATATATGAAAAAGGGCTTCAATATACGGAAATAGTCTAATGGAGAAATGAGGGATATCTTGTATATGGAAAAGGAAGACCAAAATATGGAAATAATCTAATTGAGAAAAAAAGAATGATAGGTTCATGAAAGAAAATACAAAATACGAAAATAATCTAATGGTAGGGGAATAAAAAGGGAGTTAAAATATGGAAAGAATCTAATGGAAAAAGTAGGAATTTTCATATACATGTCATTACAAAATTTTCATTTATATAAATGAACATTTTTCAAAATAAGGAAATAAACTAATGAGGTGAGAAAGAATGATAGATAAATAAAAGAGAGATCAAAATATAGAAATAATCTAACGGGGAAATTCGGAATGATAGATAATAAAAAGGTAGATCAAAATATGGAAATAATCTAATGAAAATAGAAGGAATGATATATAAATAAAGAGTGTTTCAAAATAAGTAAGAATGTAATGGGATAAGAAGGAATAAAATATGTATGAAAAAGGAAGATCAAAGTATGGAAAGAATCAAATGGAACAAAAAGGAATAATAAATAAATAAAAGGTGGTACAAAATATGGAAAGAATCTGATGGGAAAATAAGGAATGATAGAAGAATAAAAAGGAAGATCAAAATATGGAAAGAATCTAATGGGGAAATAAGAAATTACATGTATATGAAAAAGGAGATCAAAATATGGAAAGAATCTAATGGGGAAATAAGGAATGACATGTACATGAAAAAGGAGATCAAAATATGGAAAGAATCTTACGAAGGAATGCAAAAAAATAAAGAAAGTGAATAAAAATAGATAAAACGAAAAAAGATGGAAATGACAGGAAGTAAAAAGAATGAGAGGTTGGAAAAAAAAGAAAAAGATGAAAAGAAACCGTTTATCTTGAGAAAGAAAAAAAGCCGTTAAAAACTCACAAAAATAAATAAAAATGATAAAAAAAAGGAACCAATAAAAATAAAGCATCGAAAACGAAAGTGTAGAAAAGAAGAAGGGGTGAATGTAAAAGATAAAAAACGAAACGAAAAAAAGAAAAAAAAAAAAGAAAAATACATTCAGGCAATTACCAAATAAATACTGATGTCTCAAGAGGGAGTCTCAGTACTAAACTGGCAGCAACCCCCTACCACTTTTTTTCTCTCTTCTTTCGGGTTAATTTTACACCATGGAAGCCAATCTATACTCAGAAAAGAAGAGAGAATGATAAAGAAGCTGTTGTTGTTGTTGTTGTTGTTGTTGTTGTTAAATAATAATAATAATAATAATAATAATAATAATAATAATAATAAAAAATAAAGAAATCTAGATAAAGGTGGGTGGTGGAGGTGTCGGAAGGAGGGGTCGTCAGATGAGAGGAAATGGCCGAAGAGGCGTTCTATCGGTCGGACAACCTTTTAAGCATTAATCACTCACGAAAAAAAAACGCGGGAAAAGGCGAGATCATAGCTAACTTCTCCTTTTTATTTTTTATGACATTCCTACTTCATCCTCTTTATTGATCTCTGTCTCTGTCTCTGTCTCTGTCTCTGTCTCTCTCTCTCTCTCTCTCTCTCTCTCTCTCTGTCTGTCTGTCTGTCTGTCTCTCTCTCTCTCTCTCTCTTTCATCCTTTTATCAATAATGTTATTTTTTTCCTTTTTATTTTTATTTTGACCAATTGGAAGAAAATTACGAATTAATACGATCAGCTGGGCACCAGTGTCAAGAATATTGTGATGCGACTGTTAAAAGCGATCACAAAGTGGGGGTCGGTGGATGTGCAGATCTCAGACTGACCGACCCGAGCAACGGACGCTGATCCTTGGTCAATCGTCCAAAGAAGTGTGTTTGGGAGTGGGGGTTACTGTGGTGTTGGGAGGGACCCCCTGTTAAGCAAAGTCCATTCTTTCGTTACTAGCTAATAAGCACTCATCAACGGACTAATACCTTCATCCTGACTCTTTGTTAACACGGACCTTTCGTTCATTACTTTCTAGTTTCACTTTCACTTTCGTTTTTTCTATCCCATATCCGCTTTTTATTTAATTATTCTTTTCTAGAAGTATTTTTCTCTCTAATGGGGTCTCACCTCCTACGCACCACACCTCTTTTTTAATCCTTTTCCTCTTGTCAATATCTCTCTTCGTTTTTTTTGTATTGTTGCGATTTAGTAAACTTAGTAGGATACATGACTAAATGGGAAAAATGTGCATTGTAGTAATTGTATTAAGTCAAGTCTTCGGCAGAGTTAGCTCAATTTCTATGAAAATCAGGCTTTAATTACGTTCGAACGCTGAATGAAAATGCCGAAATGTTTTACCATCACTTTCTTTCTTTTCCTCCTCTGTCTATCTGTCTCAGTTTGTCAGTCTCTGTCTGTCTATCTATCTCTCTCTCTCTCTCTCTATATATATATATATATATATATATATATATATATATGTGTGTGTGTGTGTGTGTGTGTGTGTGTGTGTGTGTGTTAATGTATGAGTAGTAGCTTACCGGTGGGTACGAGTACGATCGTTGGAAGCGCACAGTATCCAGGGGTTAAGACTGAGAAAAAACAAATATAAAGTGCTCAATACAATGTAGACCAAAATTTATTTATATAATGGATAAAAGTAACCTACTCGAGTTTCATCGTCTGATTCGTCAGGGTTAAATCCGTTGAATTAATCGAGTTTTCGATTAATATCAGTTGGTACAATACATGCCTGTTGAATGGGACTTATCTTTTATAGTCTATAAAACTGAGATTAATCGAAAACTCGATTAATTCAACGGATGTAACCCTGACGAATCAGACGATGAAACTCGAGTAGGTTACTTTTATCCATCTTATATATATATATATATATATAATATATACAGAGAGAGAGAGAGAGAGAGAGAGAGAGAGAGAGAGAGAGAGAGAGAGAGAGAGAGATTATAATAGAAAAGTTGCAGAAACACACACAACCTATCAAATATTGGACATATTCTGCCAAAATAATAGCTCAATGCCTGAATAAGACAACAGATCAGAAACACGTGTCGCATATGTTTGATAAAAAGAATCTAATAAAAAAATTCTGAGAACATAATACATTTTGCGGACCTTCTTTTTTATAAAGTATTAAATTTTCTCCCGTTGGAACAAGAACAACATTATATATATATATATATATATATATATATATATATATATATATATAATAAGATAAATATATAGAGGTTTTACATATCTATTTATTAGGTGACAAAGGAACATTCACAACATATTGGTTTCATGTGATGCATTCATCAGGTGAAGATGTTTCAAATGTAAGGAAAATCGAAAAAATTTATATATATATATATATATATATATATATATAAAGACAAAACGTGACCCGTTGGGTCATCCATTGAGCTCAGGGTAGATAATTTAGAATAGGGAAAAGTGCGTTTGCAAAGTGAATTTTAATAAATACGACCGGACAAAATATTAATATCATGTTGTAAGATTTCAAAGAAAGGAAAAGTTTGATCTAATTTAAGCTACGGGTTACTGCTTATGTAACTTAATATGAAAATACATTTCAAGTTCTCCCATCTCTCTTTCTCTCTCTCTCTCTCTCTCTCTCTCTCTCTCTCTCTCTCTCTCTCTCTCTCTACACTCCCAGATAAACTAACTGATATAACGAGGCAACAATGAGATACATAGAGAGGGGAAAGGTGATAGACAGAATGTAAAGTAAGGGACGGTTCGCTGTTTGACTTAATTGCAAATTACGACTAATTATAACCAATTGAAATGGATTTTTAAAAAACATAACTCAATCCTAAAACTATTGAATACTTTATCACGTGTCATTAAACTAAACAGGAAAAAGCTTTTAGGATACAAAAACTGATTCACTCCACTTTAATATATATATATATATATATATATATATATATATATATATATATATATATATATATATATGAGGAACAATGAATAAAGAAAAGAAAGTACAGAATGGATAATAAAAGATGAATTTAATCAATATCAATTACACATGTGTTTCGGTCAGTTTATCTTTGTGTACACGATTCAAACTATTATTATTATTAAATAAACAAATGAAATGAAATAATGATAATAGAAAAATGTAAAAATAGAGAAAATTCAACCTTCATCAGAGTGAAATTTTTATTTTGAATGAAATTAAAAATCTGAATGTTTGAGATGAGGCTTGATGATTAGTATTATCTGTGTTATTCGGACTATTGTCCTCATCTTCATTGTTATCTGTACAATGTTTCGGCTTCTTTAGGTATTTCTTTTCGGAATCGGGAACCTTCTTGTTATAATCGTGAACCATCACGGAAATTTGTGTCTAACCCTTTATTTAATCCACGGGGGTATCCTGAAGAAGGCCGGAGGGCACATAGGCCGAAACGTTGCACAAATTAACAATGAAGATGAGAACAATAGTCCGAATAACACAGATAATACCTCACGTCTGCATGTATATGAATTTTATTTCTTAATAATAAACAACTTATGTTTGTTTATTATTAAGTCGTCGCGGTGGCCTAAAGTCAGTATCAGCCAATCAACGAGGGAATCTATCCACTTTTCACTAGCGCTAGATCAAGGAGATTGTTTTGGTGTCTGAGGCGGAGCACAACATCAACCATCAGCTTCTCACTTTACCGCACAGATCCCTGTGCTACTCATACGTTGAGTTGGCAAGGGCCGGTATCGAACCAGAAATCTTCCTGATTCCTAGTTGGACGCGACTGAGCTAACCCGGTTCTATAAAGTTATTGGAGTGGCTTATTGTCGGTATCAGCCAGACAGCAAGGGAGTCTATACCCTTTTTGCTAGCGCTAAAACAGTTTGATTGTTTTGCTGTAGTAGAGTGCCACACCTACCGTCAGCTCTTCACTTTACCGCACATATCAGATTAGCAATCTTGAGAAGAGTATGTTCTCTTTTTTTTAAACTCCCTTAACAGGGTGATATTTTCCCACAAGAAATTTCTTTTTATGTTATAATCTTTCTGTTCTTACAATAATTGATGGCTTTCTTTGAGTGACTATAGAGGACAGACAAACAAACACTTCCCAATAATTAGCATAGATATTACAAATTAAAGTCGGTCAAAAGAGCTCCGTTCAACCCCCTTTTGGCTGATCTTGGTCTATTTTCTGTATCTTTTTTTCTGTCTGTTTGGTAACTTTGTAATCTCATTATTCACTCCACATGACACTGCCCTACCCTCAACGTCCAATGTACGTGTGGGAGCGTTGCTATAAAATAGAGGTTGTGATTATCGAATCTCGGACAACAGGACGCAGACCAAGCGTGAGATGTTTTTTTTCTTCTTTCTTACCTATAGTAAACTACCTCTCTCACCTTTCCTCTGGCATTACCCGGACACTTATAATCAACTCCCGTGACAGTTTCTTCACCCACCGACACACCGGCACTCCTTTTCTTTCACATTGTTCTTTGCTTTCATTCTCCTTGCTTCTGTCCGTCTGTCTGTTTGTCTGTCTCTTTCCGTCTGTTTAGCCCCACTCCCACCTTCCTTCTTCTGTCTCGAATTCAGGTGATTTTTCTTAGAAATTTGCAAGGTGTGCTGGACTAAACCCGGGTTTAAAAAAAATCACTTGAAAACCCAGGTTTTTGAAAAAGAAAAAAAAACACTTGAAATAACGCAACTTTCAGTAATTCAAAAGAACAAATCTCTCTCCCTCTCTCTCTCTCTCTCTCTCTCTCTCTCTCTCTCTCTCTCTCTCTCTCAGACTATTTCTCTCTCTCTCTCCTCTCTCTCTCTCTCTTTCTCTCTCTCTCTTTCTCTTTTCTCTCTCTCAGTCTCTCTCAGTTTCTCTTTCTCTCTCTCTCTCTCTCTCTCTCTCTCTCTCAGTCTCTTTCTCTCTCTCTCAGTCTCTCTCTCTTAGTCTGTCTCTTAGTCTCTCTCTCTCTCTCAGTCTTTCTTTCTCTCTCTCCCAGTCTTCTTTCTCTCTCTCCCAGTCTCTCTTTCTCTCTCTCTCTCTCTCTCTCTTCTCTCTCTCTCTCTCTCTCAGTCCCTCTCTCTCTCTTTCTCTCCTCTCTCTCTCTCAGACTCTCTCTCTCTCTCTCTCTCTCTCTCTCTCCTCTCTCTCTCTCTCTCTCTCTCTTTCTCGTTATAATAGGTATGTCCAAAATTTGGGTACGACAACCCCCCTATCTTTGAAATTTCTAAATAAAATTTAAATTGTAAAATGTCAATAATCTTCTTTTTTTTTTCTTAACGTCAGAGCCTAAACTTTTGGATTTGTCTATGAATTTCTTAATTATAACACTGAATAAAACAGAACTTCGAACCGAATCCTTTATTCAATCCACTCATTCCGTTAACCATGACTGGGTACAATTGTAAAGCTATGTTAAGGATTATGTAATTCTCTCCCATGTAGATGATTGTCACTTAGAACCATATTAACCCAAGTCTCCCGAGTTCGACGAGAAAGTTCCCAAGTTCGACAAAAACACCTGAAGAAGGCCGGGGGTGGGCACATAAGTCGAAACGTTGTGTTTATAACAATAAAGACGAGTAAAATTGTCCGAAACATCTAAATAATACTAATCATCAAGCCTCATCTAAAAAATACTGAAAAATGATACGCAACCTCTCTTCATTTATAAGACTGGCGCAACAAAATAATTTTTCTTTCTCCCATGTATTAGGTTATGTTAAACATTGATTAATTATAGGTTAACAAGCTCGTCTTACCATTTGATAGTGAGTTAGTTGATTACGTTCTACTTGTGATCTTATGCCAGACTAGATATGTGGGTTTGTTGTTGAGAGATCGTAATCGACTTTGTCTCACATTGCTGTAGTAGAGAGAAAAAGACAGCAAAAATTCGCCATTTTGTCAAATACAGATTTTAAGCTATGAAATTCTTCCGTTTTAAAGACTGTAAATCAAATAAGGTGTACATTTGATTTTTTTTCATCTTTCGTCTTCGAAATTTTGGCCATACTTACTTAATATATATATACATATATATATATATATATATATATATATATATATATATATTAACAAAGCTCCCCAGAATAAAGTCTCATCAGATGGGAAATCACTTGATTCTGGGGAGCTTTATTAAATCAACATAGATTTATAAAGGCCCCAATTTTGATCGAAATAAATTTATTATGGAATAACGGTGTTGAGTTTTACCTTCCTTTCAAAGATAAATATTGGTCTGTCTATAATCTATAAAGATTATTATACATTGAGCTCTCTGTAGTGATTTAAAGATTCACTGTATTCATACATACCGGATCATGCAATAATAATACAGTGTGTCTTAGAAATCACATATAGAATCATCCCTTACTACCAAGTTTTGGATACCTCACACACACACACACACACACACACACACACACACACACATATATATATAAGAATAGTCACAGCAAAATTACGACTTAGCCTACGTAGAAATAAAAAACAAACCAGCAAATTTGAACGATACGACTGGTCGACACTTGCCAACAGCGATATTTGCAATCGCTACGCTGTTACAGTAAGAAATAAATTCGATATCCTCCAGGAGACATCCGAAAGCTCCACACCAAACGAGGAATACGAAAACTTTGTTAGTGCTCACTTAGAAGCGGCAGCCGAGTGCGTACCAACCAAATTAAAAGCCGAACACTCTGTTCCCTGGAGACAAAAGCAGTTAGGGAAAAAAGAAACGATATAAAAAAAGCAGCCCAACTCAATAAAACAAACCCAACTAACACCAATTTACACAACCTTAGGAAAGCCCAGATAGAACTAACCAAAACATACAAAAAAGAACAAACAGAATATATACAAGCACAAATAAATAATATTAGATCATCGGTAGAAGACAGACAGTCGCGATTAGCATGGCAAACAGTAAATGAAATTAGTGGTAGGAAAAGTACCTCTAGATCAAAACTAAAGGCAAACAGCCAAAAAGAAAGACTCCAAAAATGGAAAGACCACTTCCAGAAACTTCTGGGGAACACACCTAAAATCATGGTAAATAACACTCAAAAGATCATAGATAGACAACTAGACATAAAACTAGGGGATTTTACAACAGAAGAACTCCACGTAGTCTTAAATAAACTAAAAAGGTAGAAGGGCGGCGGGTCTCGACGAAATACCCCGGAGGTATGGAAAACGGGCAAGTTCAGCGACATACTACTTAGGCTATGCAATGCAGTATATAGACAAAATAGAATAGATAAATGGACAAAAGGATGCATCCTCCCGTTCCCCAAAAAGGGTGACCTAGGAATAGCTAAAAACTACAGAGGCATAACTCTTACGGCTATCGCAGCCAAGATCTATAATGCCCTTCTTCTTAATCGCATCCGACCCGAAATAGAGAAAATTCTTAGGAAAACCCAAAACGGATTCCGTAGAAACCGTTCCACAACCTCTCAGATCCTGACTATACGACGAATCATAGAAGGGATTCGAGCAAAGAATCTAGAGGCAACGCTACTATTCGTAGATTTTTCCAAGGCATTTGATTCCATACACAGAGGAAAAATGGAACAAATACTACTAGCATACGGGCTACCAGAAGAAAACTGTTGCTGCTATAATGATGCTCTACAAAGACACACAAGCAATGGTACGCTCACCCGATGGCGACACAGATTTCTTCGACATCGGAACTGGAGTCCTACAAGGAGATACACTAGCACCATATATATTTATCATATGCTTAGACTATGTACTCCGAACATCCTTAGATACCATAAAAGAAAGAAGGCTTCACACTAAAAAAGGCAAGAAGCAGGCGATATCCCGCACAGAAAGTCACAGATGCAGACTACGCTGATGACCTTGCACTCATTGCAGATACACCACCACAGGCCGAGTCACTACTGCATAGCCTAGAGAAGGCAGCAAATAATATTGGCCTTCATGTAAACTCCGATAAAACAGAGTACATATGTTTCAAAAGGAAAGGAGACATAACCACACTCAACGGTAAGCCCCTTAAGCCAGTAGAACAATTCACATACCTAGGTAGTAATATCTTATCCACAGAAAGTGATGTAAATACACGAATAGGAAAAGCGTGGTCGGCCACAAACAAATTATCAGTAATATGGAAATCCGATCTCACTGACAAGCTAAAGCGACATTTCTTCCAGGCGGTGGTTGTATCAGTGTTGCTGTACGGATGCACCGCTTGGACCCTAACGAGGCGCCTTGAGAATAAGCTGGACGGGAGCTGCACAAGAATGCTGCGTGCAGTCCTGAATAAATCGTGGAAGCAGCACCCCACGAGGAAGCAGCTGTATGGCCACCTGCCCCCCATCTCACAAACCATACAAGTGAGACGGACAAGACATGCCGGGCACTGCTGGAGAAGCAAGGATGAGATCATAAGTGACGTTCTCCT
>CM042172.1:64063991-64066491 GCA_023376005.1 Doryteuthis pealeii | reverse complement strand
GCCTTTTTACTTCTGATCGCTACGATTGAAAAAAAAAAGTAGCAAATAAGCAGAAAAAAAAACCAGACTAAGAAAACAAACAGGGGGGGCGCAAAGGGGACAAAGAAAGTGGCAGGCAGGGACGAATTTCGAGTCCCTCTGATTACAGCCCTTGGGTGTTTTATATCACATTTCAACCAACTGCAAGGCTCTGGCTCAGGACCCTCTTCTTTTGTTGATTGTCCACAACCATGGTCGCTTTTGGACCATCTCTCAGGTTACAAACACCGATCCCTATACATCGTTACTTTCTGTTTTTTTTAATTATTTTATCTATTTCTTTCATTCTTTTTAGGTGCACCTTGATCAGTATCTCGGACACCATCCATTCATCTGTCTCCCTTTCATTCACACATTATATATTTATATATATATATATATATATATATATATATATATATAATATATAATATATCTGTGTGTGTGTCCTGCTTTTTCGACCAATTTGTTATGTATATTCTTTTATTCAGTATTTCTCCGCCTCTCCTAAACAATCAGTTCTTACAGACCAGTCGTTTCTTTCTTTCTTTCTTTCTTTCTTTCTTTCTCTCTCTCTCTCTCTCTCTCTCTCTCTCTCTCTCTCTCTCTCTCTCTCTCTCTCTCTCTCTCTCTTTCTTTCTTCTTCTTCTTCTTCTTCTTCTTCCCTTTGCAATTCTTCTTCTTCTTCTTGGCCCAAATATATACTTGTATCTAAAATTCACATTAGGTGTATATATATATATATATATATATATATATATATATATAAGTGAAAAATATTTAGGAAAATTTAGATGTTTCGATTTATAGCCTATTTCAAGAAGCCTAGAGAAAAAGTCTAAATCTTCTGTTATATTTTTTACGTGTATAATTTTACTCTGAGACTCTGACTATAAGAGCACACATTGAGCTCTGCAAACTACGACACTTAAAAAAAAATCTTCTATGTCGTAAGGAAGATTTCTTCTCGAGATTTTAGGATTATATAATATATATATATATATATATATATATATAATATATATATATACGTCTCTCTCTCTCTCTCTCTCTCTCTCTCTCTCTCTCTCTCTCTCTCTCTCTCTCTCTCTCTCTGCGTGTGTAAGTAACTATAATCCAGAAAATACAAACACAGCTAATATTATATATATATATAATATATATATATATATATATATATTATAGAATTTTCATATGGTTCACTAAAAGCTGAGTGACAGCCTCAGGTTTCTAGTACTCTTCTGTGTATTCTAGCTGGTCTCAACAGTGCTGTAGTTTGGGTGGACTTGTTGCTTCCTCTGATTTCCAATTCACCCAAATTCTTTATCCGAGCTTTTTGGGACCATTCTAAGGGCACCAATTACATTTGGTACGTCTTTCACCTTCGCTCCACAGAGTCCTCAGTTCTCTCGCAAGGTCTAAGTTTTGTCTATCCTTTTGATTTCTTTCATTTTCACTCAGTGGTCGGCCTGGACGGCAATATCCACGAGATGACAGGTTCTCTTCTTCTTGTCGATTAATACTAAGCCAGGATTTGTTGATCCTTCTGTACCACGAAATCTCCCAGAATTTTATGCGCCTCATTCTGCAGGACAGTTTCAGGCAGATTTTTGCTGCAGAGCTTGGTTTCTAGAAGTTTTCTTGTTCTTCTGAGGTACTCTTTCCTCGCCTTTTCTTTTATCTCTGTTTGTTTGATGGTATCATCTTCCAGTATTCCCAAGTACTTGTAGTTTTCCTTTCTCCGAGTGTTCTTATTTTTTCTTTGATTCGGTAAGTTCTATCCTTCTGCTGTTTTTCCTTTTTTCATCATGAGCATGGCATACTTTTCGTTGCCGAATTCTATTCCTATATCCTGGCTGTATATCCTTATGTTTGTACAACAGTTTCTAATTGATCTCGTTTTTGGCAAATATCTTGAAATCATCCTAAACATAAGGTTCAATTATATTATGATTATTACTATTATTATTATCATTATTTACCAAGTGTGAAGTGCACTTGTGCAATGTTATGAATCTGGAGCAAAGGACTAACATCAAAGTACTTGAATGAACTAGGAAAATCCAACTGAGACTCTGGCCATGCAAAAAAAAAAAAAAAGAAAAGTGAACAGAAAGCAGACAATATCTGTCAGTGACACAAGCAACTAAATGACTGTCAACTATGTCCTTTAATCCAACAATATCATTTAGTTGAATGGTGAAAATTGAATTTCTAACACAATTCCCAGTGGATTACCTTTCCCACAGAATCGGGCCTAGCATTGTACTTTGTGCTAGTTTGCTGCATTCGCTTCTTATATGATTGACCGTCACGTCTCTGTCACACATTCTACACTTGCTAGTCTGCTGCGTCCTATCTATTTTTGCTTTTATATAGTTTGTTCTAATGGCATTGTCGTGCTGCGATTATAAGGGATTCGGTTTCTTTCTTGGGGTTTCCTTTTCTTAGCCATGGCCATGTCTTCTGATGTGATATCTCT
>CM042172.1:64056491-64058991 GCA_023376005.1 Doryteuthis pealeii | reverse complement strand
TCTTAACGTGAACGAATTTTTCAAATCTTCCAATATAAAAAAAATCTTCATACAATGCCTGCTATTTACACAATAGCATTGCAACCAACAAAGCCTTCATCAGATGATAACTCTTTGTTCAGACATGGTTTCGGGGCCGAAGCATCATTACTACTAACCCAGAGCATCCCAGCAGTATCTCACGATACCACCAGACATTGTCGGTTTCATGTCACATTGTAGAATAGCCATATTCACGCTGATTCGGTTGGAGCTTTATCCTGGATCTTTTTTATGTATTTCCACTTGTCTGGTAGAGAAAGTCCAAGTTTAGTAAAAAAATGCCAAGGTTGAGTTCATAATAAATCCTCGACATCCGACTTTGATAGGAAATACATCTGTTACCCATCCATTTCTGACGCATTGTTCTTGTAAATCTTCGTATTTTCCAACTTACGCTGATGTGCCCAGTCAAGATTTTCCTCGAAAGGAACTGTTAATTCAACGATGAAAACTTCTTTTAATTAACAGACGAGATGACAATAATATCCTTGTGTCATTTGCTTTAGAAGATAATTAACTTTTTATCTAAAATGTTTGGTGCATCGCGGAGTAATGGATACAAAGTTAGTCTCGCAGATCTATTATTATTGAATGGCGGGTTCGATACTCGATGCAAGCCCCTTATTTGCAACCTTTTATCAGATCCTGACAGTGGTCAACCGGTTTACTAATTTAAGACAACATAAAATATAAAATTGAGCAGGGAGAATATATATATATATATATATAGTAAATGAAGAAAAAACTCTAAACTTGCTTCTTTACAATAATTTATTTCAACCGTATTAATACGGCATCTTCAGGTAATCACAAGAACATGACTCTTACTGAGAATTTTCCCAAAGTAAACATCTCAGTAAGAGTCATGTTCTTGTGATTACCTGAAGATGCCGTATTAATACGGTTGAAATTGTAATGAAGCAAGTTTAGAGTTTTTTCTTCATTTACTAAATATATTGCTCTGTCCTTCTACTCACTGGTATTAGGCACATTTGAGCTCTCCTTATGGTCTACCTGCATCAGCCTGGTTAAACCACATGGAAAAACCCTAACTACGGAAAAAAACTATATATATATTAACCAACCCCTCCGCACGAGCAGGATGCGACACAAGGTCAATTTCTTAAGCGAAGTTCAATAGGTTTGAATTCGGAGTTTTCCTTCTCCTAGACAGGTTGCCTAACCAAGGTTAAAGAGCCCAGTCTACGCTACCATTTATCCATAGCTGGAGGGAGAGTAGGATTCATACCTTTCCCAAGGGTATTAGCGCTAAGTGAAATGCTATTATCACATCCAGGATTTGAACTCGGGGCGACGAGTCCATTTCCCATGACTTTAACCATTACACCACGCGCTTCCGGGCAGGGAGAATATAACTTGATAAACAGTTTAAACCCTTTTGGACTTATTATGAAACTTAATTACTCGGCGTGGTGATAAAAAATATGGGTGCCACTAACACCTGTATAAAGAAATACATAAACCACTGGCCATCCACATCTAACTTAAAATGAGCCACTCACAAATTTAATGAAAAAAATTCATGAGCCTTCACCATAGAAACATATATCTTATTATAATGGAGATTGTGTGTTTTTCTGTCTGTAACCGAAACTATATTACTATACAAGTCACAATTCCCTTTGTTATTTACATCACATTCTCCGTGATTTTATTTTTTATTTAAACCTCAATTATTAATAAAATTGTTTTACATCATTAAGGCTGTTGACCATATCTACGTACTAATAACATGCAATTGTATTTATATATACAACAAAAATAGCGGTTTCACAGTGTGAATGGGAAGGATAATTTGCATATTGAACTTTTAAAATTTTATTTTAATAAAATATATGCTAGGTATTATTGATTTCTAATTGTTTGGTTTTATCTTATTGAAATATGAGCAAAAATCTTGGGGATAAATCTTAAAAGAAATCCATTAACAAGAAGAAATAACTGCAAATATTATTCTTTACTTCCTATTTTAACTAAATAGTTAAATTAGGAAAATTTACCAATGAAAGACGGGAGTAAGTGCAAATGATGGAAGAGTTAGTTTCAAAGTTGTTCTATTTTTCAATCATACCCCCTCTGTTCCAAATATTTTATCTGAATTCTTATTCAGTCTCATTAGCCTTTCTAATTTAACATATTTTATATTAAAATTTAAATACTTGCACCCGGAGGGTGCATATATTTGCTAGTATATATAAAAACAATTGAAAATAATTACAACAGGAAATGGTTTACAATCAACGAATGGATATGCCATTTCGTCGGTACATTTTTTCATCACTTCTTTTGTGGTTTATGAACTAATTTGACATTTCCTTTTAATTTCTGCAAATAGTTTTTTCACAAGACCTTTTTCGCCTGACATAAGCTCGAAAATAACTGAGAACAAGTAGAAAGAAAATTAAGATGTAATCATATGTTTGTGTGTGTGTGTGTG
>CM042172.1:64048991-64051491 GCA_023376005.1 Doryteuthis pealeii | reverse complement strand
AATTCAAACTTAAATTTCAACCGTTAAAGAAAAATAGATGAAATAAAACAGATGAATGATAAGACTAGTCAGAATTAATAAACATGTACAAAAAAAAGTACTTTCTATTTCAATATTACAGGCGACGCGTGGTTTATTTAAGTATGTATGACAAAAAGTGTAATAATCCGTGTTTTTTATGTTAATGGATTCTCGGAAAATATAATTATCACTTAAAAATTAGTTCTCTTGTGGCCCTCTGTAGGAAAATAACGTCCAATGAAAAACGGTTAAAAACACAACAGTTAAAATTTAAGTAAAAAAAAATATAAAGCGTGTTCTTAGTAATAATTAAATTCATTAAAATCTATGCCAAAGACAAATTTTTTCCGTTTTAATTTTGACGACGATTTGCAATTTTTACCACTAACCTTTGCTTAGTAGAGTGTTGTATACCCTTTCTTTACTTCTATTCTTCTTCTGCTCATCTTTGGTATCTTACTTTCTTCTTCTAACGTCTCTGTTCTTGCTGGTTGGTCGTCCTTGATTCATTTCTTCTTCTAGGTCAGTCTTGTTGCCAAGACATTCATCAACCACAAAACCATATTATTTATTTAAATCTTTATTTACTTAACTAAACATATTTCTCTAACTAAACAACGCGCGTGTGCAGTGAGCCCCAGCTAAAGCAGATATATCTTATCTGCCTGACGACCAAGCTGGAACTGAGAGCCAACCAGGTCCCACGTGACTTCGCGTATTTCGCGGACTTTCTGTAATATTCCATGGAAAGTCCCGCCCGTGATATGAAAAGGGGCCATCCCTTCAGAAATACAGGGGATTGACAATAATCTTATGCAACCGCATAGATTATGCAACACGAGCACACAGGTGACGGGTTGATTGTAGTAATGGACTCACTAAGTGGTCACCCATATATCTAGTCTGGCACACAGACCTACTTAAACCACGAACTCAGATATCTATTAAAATTATTTTATGATTGCATTATATTGACTAGTGTATATGAGGACGTCTATCCTGAGATAGATAGATAGATAGATAGATAGATAGATACGAATAGAATGAGATAAATAGATACGATTAGACTGAGATAGATAGATACGAATAGATTGAGATAGATAGATAGATACGAATAGACTGAGATAGATAGATAGATAGATAGATAGATAGATACGAATAGACTGAGATAAATAGATACGATTAGACTGAGATAGATAGATAGATAGATACGAATAGATTGAGATAGATAGATAGATAGATAGATACGAATAGACTGAGATAAATAGATACGATTAGACTGAGATAAATAGATACGAATAGACTGAGATAGATTGATAGATACGAATATACTGGGATAGATAGATCGATAGATACATAGATAGATACGAATATCCTGAGATAGATAGATAGATAGATAGATACAAATACCTGAGATAGATAGGAATAGATACAAATAGACTTGAGTTAAGATAGATAGGATAAATAGATAGACTTAGATACGAATAGACGAGATAAATAGATACTATACTGAGATAAATTAAGATACAAATAGACTGAGATAGATAGATAGATAGATAGATAGATAGATAGATAGATAGATAGATTACTTAGACTGAGATTGATTGATAGATAGATACTATTAGACTGAGATAGATAGATAGATAGATAGATAGATAGATAGATACGAATATCCTGAGATAGATAGATAGATACATACATACATACACACATACATACGAATATCCTGAGATAGATAGATAGATATTATTTTATGATTGCATTATATTGACTACTGTATTTGACGACGTCCGTAGTTCTGAAATAAGTTATCGTATTGGACGGCATATAGGACGCACTTTTTTCCAAACTTTTGGCTCAAAAAATTGCCCTGCGTCTTATATATCGTAGGTGAAGTTTGAGACCTCCCGTAGGCCCAGGCTCATATTCTCTATGATGCTCTGTAACCCAGCTTACATTCAGTACTTTTACCTACCCTAAACTCAATTCACCCTTATACACAGCTATGTAGAAGCGCGTGTGTAATGGTTAAAGTCGTGGGGAAATGGACTCGTCGCCCCGAGTTCAAATCCGGGGACGTGGGTAATTGCATTTCACTTAGCGCTGAATACCCTTGTTAAAAGGTATGAATCCTACTCTCCCACCAGACTAATGGGTTTAAATAGTAGGGCAGGACTGGGCTCTTTAACTTTGGTTAGGCGCAACCAGTCTAGGAGAAGGAAAAACTTCTGAATTCAAATCTGTTGAACTCCGCTTAAGAAATTGTCCTTGATGTTCGCTCCGCTCGTGCGGAGGGGTTGCACGTAATAAAAAATGTATATTACCAGCTATGTTTCTGCTTGTTGTAAATTCACAGCTAGGACTTCAGTTTAGTAAATACACAAGAAATAAATTCCTGAATTTCTGACCTGCTGAAATTAGGTGTGCATCTTAATCATACCATGCGTCTTATATGCTGTCAAATATATATAATCTCTCT
>CM042172.1:64047814-64048891 GCA_023376005.1 Doryteuthis pealeii | reverse complement strand
TATAAGAATAAAAAGAAAAAAACCAAGAGAGAGGACCATGAAATGTAAAGAAAAGAAACAAGCAAGAACAAGAAAGAAAAGGAAAGAAAAAAGAAAGAATATAAACAAGAAAAGGAAAGAGAAAGGAAAGAAAAAGAAGAAAAAGAACGACTGGTTCTCTTGTTTTATGTAAGAAGAAGAAAGAGAAAGAATATAAAAGCGATCACGATTAAAGATGAGAAAAAGAAATACTTCATAAAGAAAGAAAAAGCAATTGACCTAGACCTGAAAGAGAGATTTTTAGAAAGAAAGGAAAAAAGAATCGAAGAAAGAGGGGAAAGACACAAAGAAAGAAAGAAGGAAAAGAAAAGAAAGGAAAAAAAAAAAAGAAAAGAAAGACAGAAAGAAAGCCATACCATAGTCTCTGTAAAGAAGAAAAAGATAAAAGAATGCAATTGTGAAAAAAAAGAATAAAGAAAAGAAAACACGACAAGACTGTTTAAAAAGGAAGGAGAAAATTATAAAGAAAGAGATTTTTTAGAAGGAAAGAAAGGAGAAGAAAGAAAAGGAAATTCTGTAAGACTACTGCACGAAGCAAAAGAAAACTCCAACAAGCACAAATTCAAATGAAAGATTACCGTACACAAGACGACATAAAAATCCAAGCAGGCATCTCATAAAAAGAAATGAAAGAAAGGAAAATAAGAATAAAGAACGACTGGTCTGTAAAAAAAAAAAACAGATTTAAGAAAGACTCATCCTAAAGAAAGAAAAAAACATTGACTAGACTGAAAGAAGAGCTTTAGGAAAGAAAGAAAGAAAGAAAAGAAAGAAAGAAAAAAATAAAGAAAGGAACAAAGAAAGAAAGAAAGAAAGAAAGAAAGAAGAAGAATGAAAAGAAAATAAAAGAACTAGAGAAGATAGACAAGAAAGAAAAAGGAAAGAAAGAAAGAATAAAAGGAAAAAATAGGACTGTAACAAGAACAAGAAGAAGAAGAAAGAAAGAAAGAAAGAAGAAAAAAAAAAAAGAAAGAAGGAAAGAAAGAAAGAAAGAAAGGAAAGAAAGAAAGAAAAGAAAAGGTAGATAGAAAGAAAGGA
>CM042172.1:64040314-64042814 GCA_023376005.1 Doryteuthis pealeii | reverse complement strand
TTAAGTAAATTCGCCATTCTGGATCTACCAACTTTTCAGTGTTTTAATATTATTTACGAATAAATACAAGAGCGAGAAAAAATTCTCCGCACTTTCGCCATAAACATATCTCTATTAATATCACTGCCTTTTTGCACATGCGTGCTTATATTTGACACTATTGTAGTCACGTGGTCGAAGTTTGAGCGTGATCTCGATATAACTCCGCCAATCTTTGGAATTGGAAGCTCAAATTTTGGGGAATGTCTAACTTTAATACAGTCCATACTATTGGCATTTTTTTTATAAAAGGCGTGTGTTAAATACCGACTCATATTACTATAACTTGGCGATCATCATGTGACCATAATCTTGGCCAATCACTGGTAGTACTCTGCTGCTGATAGTGTTATTTATACTGGCTGTTCTGGTCATACCTGCACATTGCTGTGAACCTTCGTGGACGACGCAACGTAGGATTATATCACTGGAACTTTGACACTACGTAGGATTCGATAACTTAGGACTTATTCACTTACTAAAGGATTCTATAGCTCAGGACTTACTTACTTTGTCCTTTTCAACTGGCCAATGATGGCGGTCAGAAACTTAACACATACCTGTACAAAATTTCAGAAAAAATGGAGAGGGTGGGTGACAATTTTTTCTTTTTTCTGGATGATTTGACATGGAATTGCCCACAGACAATTCTGGGTGGGTCCTTACTTTGGTCGGTTGGGCAGTTGTATTGGTGATATAGCCAAATAGGAAAATAATCTTTTAGTCGAAAAAACTTGAAGCTGCAAGTAAAAGAGAAAATTATAAATACTTACATGATAAGCATGTTCCCTAGAGCCATGCGAAACGAGGTTGTTGGGGGCACGTAGCCCCCTGCCCGTAGAGAAGAAACTCAACTGGTGCGTGTTACATCTCCCGAGGCTGGAAGGTAAAAGATCGTTTTAAGTTCCACTTTTACGTTGCCGGCTGCGCCACCTACCGACTATTTGCAGACACTTTCGTGTCCCTTAGTTTCAAATAGATCAACTAATAAATATAATCCCGACAGCAAATACTTGGAATTCGGCCACTGAATATATTTTCCTCCCCTAACAGGTATTACCACTCCGGGTCAGAGTGGATTAGGGAGTTGTTGGGAAACAAAAAAAAAACTAAAACAAAAAGGGGACAATACTAATTTTGACAGTAATGTTGGCAGTAATGATAATGTTAAGAATTAGATTAAGAATAACAAAATAATAACAATAATAAAAATATCAATAAAAGTAGGATTCATTGATAAAAATAGGATTAATAAAAATAGTATTAGAAGTAATAAAACAAAAATATTATTATTATAAATTGTAATATTTCTGAATGAAATGATTTAATATTTCTGAATGGAAGTACCCACCTTATATCAAAAGGGGGGGGGGTTGTGATATAAGGCGTGTGCTAGATATTCACTTTTATTCATATACTCACCGAGAACAATGTGATCAACCTCTTGGCCAATCACTGGCAGTACTCTGCTGCTGATATAATATTTATACCGGCTGTTCTGGTCACACTACGCATAACTGCTTTGAATATTCGTGGACGATGGACATAGGATTGTATCACTGGACCTTTACCAATACGCTGGATAGGACTTATTCGCAGGATAGGACTTATACACTTACCAAAGGATTCCATAACTCAGGACTTACTTAAGCCCTTTTCAACTGGCCAAGGATGGCATTTAAAAACTTAACAGGAGTAATGGTGATAAAGGGGTACTCTACATTCCCCCAGAGCTCCAGAACTGAAACCTCACAGTCAGATAGAGATTAACGTCATACTTAGGACAATAAGAACCTTAACCACTACCTTTTTATAAAAAGGGTTGGGCCTGCCATAAGGGCAATAGGGTTGGGACAATCATATAGGTAATAGGGCTTCGTGTGGCCAGCCAATTGATTTGAGGAGGCCTCTCCAGCAGCCTTGTCTAACCTAGTAAGAATCAAAGTGGAGTGCTGCAGGTTACGGACTGCTCAGCCACATGGGTTCCATCCTTAAGCATTACGGGTCGCCACCCATGGCTAACAGGTGACCCGATGAACCAAAAGTAATCAACCCACAAATCACCACACAATGGTAAATAACTTTTATCTTTAACTCTTATTAGTAACTCAAATGAATAATTGAAATTAATGTAAATTTTCCTAAGTGGGCTCTACCAACTTTTCAGTGTTTTATCCTTAGTTACGAATAAAAACGAAAGCGAGAAAAAGTTACAGCACTTTCGCCATAACATCTCTCTATTAATTTCACTGCCTTTTTGCGCATGCGTGCTTATAGTTGACACTATTGTAGTCACGTGATCAATGTTTGAGCGGGATCGCGCCATTTTGCTTGCTCCCTTTCCAGTGTAAATATGACCACCCCACTAGCAATATGCTAGTGTTTTAATCTTAGTTACGAATAAATACGAAAGTGAGAAAAAATTACAGCACTTTCGCCATAACATATCTCTATTAATGTC
>CM042172.1:64032814-64035314 GCA_023376005.1 Doryteuthis pealeii | reverse complement strand
CTATAAGGAGTCGTTTGAAATTGCCTGATATAAAGTAAAATCGTCGGGGTGACGTTATCAGCCAAACAGCGAGGGAGCCCATCCCCTTTTCACTATACCGATACCGACCCTCGCTAACTCAGCGTATGAGTCGCAAAGGGTTATGTGCGGTAAAGTAAGGAGCTGATGGTAGGTGTGGAGCTCCACCTCGGACGCAAAAACAATCTCCTTGGTCTAGCCCTTCTGAAAAGGGGATAGACTCCCTCGCTGATTGGCTGATACCGACATTAGGCCACCCCAACGACTTTTTACTTATATTTTGATAAAAAAAAATGTCAGGTCATTTTTAATTTAAAAAAAAAAAATTTATGGTAAAACAGTCCGTTTTTTCTTTTGTTTTTTGCCACAGGTTCAATTTCTTTGTTGATATTTTTTAGTAGAATTCTGTATTCATGGTTCTTTTACTAAAAAGCTCTCGCATCGAAACTTATAAAAATCTTCTGATATAATTATACAAACTTATCTTTATTGAAAAAAAAAAAAGTAAAAATCGTTTTTTGTCGGTTCATTTTTTCATATTTCATTTTTTAAGCTAACACCGCCTAGCGTTTTTTAAGGCAGGAGGCCGGGACGGAACTCTGCGAATAGTACCAAAAGAACTTTTATTAATCAATATATAAATATAGATAAGAAATTTATGTTTAACTTTTTTTTAAATCATCGGCAAAGCCCGGTAGCTCGGCTAAAGTAAAGTGAAGTAAAGTCGTCGGGGTGGCCTAAAGTCGGTATCAGCCTATTAGCGAGGGAGTCTATCTCCTTTTCACTAGCGCTAGACCAAGGAGATTGTTTTTGCGTCTGAGGTGGGCGCCACATCTACCATCAGCTCCTTACTTTACTGCACAGATCTCTGTGCTACTCATACGCTGAGTTGGCGAGGGCCGGTATTGAACTAGGAACCTTGTGGTTTCTAGCCGAACGCTCTACCGACTGAGCTAATCCGGTAGTTTTCTATAAATGAGTACAATTCTTAAAAATTTGTTCACAAAAAATTTTCTTCTAAACCAAAGATATTACGATTTTATTATTTCTTGTATAAGATTATACAATAAACACGTATATCATTGCTTATTATTTATTACTAAACAACTTATTAGCATTGAAAATTGTCGAAAATTGACATTACACCCAGGTCCACTTTGATCCGGAATGGGAATACCTGTTAATGTCTCCCATCTATGTGTCAATTAGATCTGTTTAAAAATTACTCGTATTCTCTGGGACCATCAAAAATAATTAAGAAACAATTATACAATAAATGTAAATATAAATATACAATGAGCGCGATTCTCTAACCTCAATGTATAGAATAACCTTAGACGAGTCGAAATTAATTTAACTAGCAAATATATGCACCCTCCGGGTGCAAGTATTTAAGTTTTAATGTAATAAATATCGTATTAAATTAGAAAGGCTAATGAAACTAAATAAGAATGCAGATAAAAAGATTTGAAACAGAGGGAGTATAATAAAAGATTTGAAACAGAGTGAGTATAATCGAAAAAATAGAACAACTGAAACTTACTCTTCCATCACTCCCATCTTTCATTGTTATTTTTTTCTAATTTAAGTATTTAGTTAAAAGAGGAAGTAAAGAATAAAATGACAGTTATTTTTTCTTGTTAATGGATTTCATTTAAGATTTATTGAAGAGATTTTTGCTTATATTCATTAAAATAAAACCAAGCAGTTAGAAATCAATAACACTGAGCACATATTTATTAAAATCACATTTTTAATATCAATATTCAAATTAGCCTACCCGTTCACACTGTAAACCGCTATTTTGTTGTATATATAAATATAATTGCGTGTTGTTAGTATGTAGATATGGTTAACAGTCTTAATAATGTAAAGCAATTTTATTAATAATTGAGGTTTGAATAAAAATAAAATCATGGAGAATGTGATGTAAATAAGAAAGGGAATTGTGACTTGAGAAGTAATATAGTTTCGGTTACAGACAGACAAACACACCATCTCCATTATAATAAGATATCAATCAACTGATGTCAGCAATTTTTGCTAGTAAAATAAAGTAATCAATTACTAAGCTTAGCTTAATTTTGCACACAACCATAAATAAAGAGCACTCGGTGTGGATCAAACTCACTAAGAATGACCTGGTAGGCTAGCTAAGTAATAATTATACCACGCTAGTTTTCCGGCTACCCATAATGGAATAACTACCTCTATCTGCTCATTAGTTGAATGTTTAGGTACTCAAGCCAGTTGATTTTAACGTTGGACCTTAGAAATATATTAACCCTATACATGCCTTGAGCGCTGTGTCTTCAAACGAGCATAATCCAGGGTGGCACAACACGAAAAAGATATTAACCCTCAATTAGGACTTTAAAAAAAAATAAAATCGGAATAGGGTACGGACATGAAACAAAAGATGTTGAAATAATTATTAGGACTTAGGCTCCTCCAGCTGGGTACGGCGTTAGAGGCCCACCCT
>CM042172.1:63995314-64025314 GCA_023376005.1 Doryteuthis pealeii | reverse complement strand
AGCAAATAGACAACATACATTATCTCTCTCTCTCTCTCTCTCTCTCTCTCTCTCTCTCTCTCTCTCTCTCTCTCTCTCTTCTCTTTCTCTTTCACTCTCTCTTTCTGTTTCTCTCTTTCTCTCTCTTTTTCTCCCTCTCTCTTTCTCTCTCTTTCTGTTTCTATTTCTCTCTCTCTTTCTCTCTCTATCTCCCTCTCTCTCTCTTTCTATTTCTCTCTCTCTCTCTTTCTCCCTCTCTCTTTCTCTTTCTCTCCCTTTCTCTTTCTCCCTCTCTCTCTCTCTTTCTCTTTCTCTCTTTCGCTCTCTCTCTCTCTCTCTTTCTCTCTCTTTCTCTTTCTCTGTCTCTTTTTCTGCCCCTCTTTCTCTTTCACTCTCTCTTTCACTCTCCTTTTCTCTCTCTCTTTTCTCTCTTCCTTTTTCTCTCTTTCTGTCTCTCTTTCTGTCTCTTTCTTTCTCTCTCTCTTTTTCTGACTCTCTTTCTCTCTCCCTTTCTCTCTCTTTCTCTTTCTCTCTCTCACTCACTCACTCCCTCAGAGAGAGAGAGAGAGAGAGAGAGAGAGAGAGAGAGAGAGAGAGAGAGAGAGACATATAAATATATATATATATATATATATATATATATATATATTTACCAGCTCCTCCACACGAGCAGGATGTGACATAAGGTCAATTTCTTAAACGTAATTTAACAGGTTTTAATCCAGAGATTTCAGTCTCCTAGACTGGTACCTAGCCTTGGTTAAAGAGCCCAGTCTCCCCTGCTATTTACCCATAGCTGGAGGGAGAATTGGACTAATACATTTGCTAAGCGTATTCGCGCTATGTGAACTGCAAACAGCTTCATCCAGGAATTGAATTCGGGTCGACGAGTTAATTTCCTACGATTTTAGAGACCACGCGGCTCCATTCTCACACACACACACACACACACACACACACACACACACACACACACATATATATATATAATATATATATATATATATATATATAGTATATATACTACGACAGTCACATGAGGTACGATTATTACACTAGTTCATTAATTCACCGTAAAGCAATCTATAATATATAAAAAGGGAATATTAACAGATATAAAACAGCACATAATTCTTTACGTATTATTTTATAATGTTTTTATACAATAGAGTGCTATTTTTCTTTTTAAAAATGTAACAAAAATATTATATTGAAACCATAGAAACCATTGGTAGTAATATCGTTTCCCAAATAAAATGAATAAAAGCTAAAACTTTTGTTTGTCACATCATTCCCAATATATATATATAATATATATATATAATATATATATATATAATATATATATTATATTGGAATGAAGTGACAAACAAAAGTTTTAGCTTTTATTCATGTATTTGGGACGATATTACTACCAATGGTTTCCTGCTAAAAGCATTCATCAGGTAAACGAAATAGTTTTTTTTTTTTTAAATGACAGAAACTATCAACGCTCTATCACACACACACACACACACACACACACACTTGCTATATATATATATATATATATATATATATATATATATATATTATATATATATATATATATATTATATATATATATATACCAGTCTTGTTGGCGCACCTTTGAATACACTGACTGTGTTCTCTGCAGCGGTTGATTTTCCTACCCTGAAAGCATGTTCTTCGTATGATACTAAACTTCATCTGGTGGTGAGGTTTCATTTCCTTATTGGGTTACGCGGTACTAGAAGCAAAGAGCAGTCCTTAAATTGTTCTATCTACCAAAAAAACATGCCTTTGCGTCACCCTGTAGATTTTAATTCATACTGATATTTTCTTCTGTTAACATCGTTGTCCTTTTGCAATTCAAAAAGTGATGCACTTTGAAGTTTCCTTTTGTAGACTTCAGTTCACTCTCTGATATTCATATGTTGTGGTAAATCTACTTAAGTTCCTAAAATGGGGTCGGGCGTAAGTGTTTTTCTTGCTTCGATAGCACAACGGTTTGCGGTTCTGGGTCGACTTGGCATGAGCACCAATAGCCTCTCTCAATTTTGCAGGTGTCTTTATCAAATATACTTTCATATTTTCAGTTTATCTTTTCTACCCTTTTCCTACTTTTTTTGGTATCTGCATACAGACTGAAAAACCTTTTTTCTTTTACAGTTGAAACATAATTTTTCTCAGATTGGACTTGTTTAGGTCACTTTTGTGTTCTTTGTCACAATATTTTCACTTAATTATGCTTTTAGTTGTGCTGTAGGCTTCCACATTGTTTTTAAAATTATTGAATTGGTCAATTAATTCTAATTGCTGCAAGAATTCTACCCTTGTTTCTAGATTCATTTCATTCACTTGAAGCCATTCTAAGATTTTATGTTTCAAACATAATTTTCTACACGTTGAACAATTCTTTGTTTATTTTGTGTTCTTTATCAGAATATTTACACAATTAGGGTTTTAGTTGTGTGTTTGCACATTGTTTTTTCGTAGTATATTCTTTAATTAATTCTAAAAAAAAAAAGAAAAAGAAAAAAATAGGGCGAGACAAAGTTGAGAGTGCGAAGAAATTAACTTACCTTAAGTTCCAGACTTCTCAAACCATTTTACTCGATGCACCCATTGTAACCAAAATAATTTACCTTTGCCCCGAATAAATTTCATTGAATACTGCCAACATGTTTTTCAGAGTTCCGTGATAACTCCCGATTACGACAATAAGGTTCCTGATTACGACAACGCTCCAGAGTCCGACAAGAAGGTTCCGAGTCCGACACGAAATACCCAAAGAAGGTTGGAGGGCACATCGTTCGAAACGTTGTACAGATAACAATAATGATGAGGACAATAGTCCGAATAATCCAAATAATATTAATGCTTTTCTTAGTCTTAATTCAATAATACTATTTCAATATTTTGCAGGATGATAACGCACGGTATATATTTAGGAACAAGTGTATTAATATATAGATTTTGTTTATCAAAAATATCTTACTATGGATAAGAATGAATATTTCAGGCATTGTATTTGGTTTTTAATCTTTTTATAAATCTATATTTTCATTCCTTCTTAAGATATCTATAATAAAAATTTTTTTCTTAAGATATCTATAATAAAAATGGATATTTTTTCAAATTCAGGAAATATATATTTGGTTAGGAGGTTGATTTAGAAGGCTATCACAATGCAGTTTGGAATAAATAAAAAAAATAATAATACGGTAACAATGGTGTTGTGTGTTGACCTGTATTTTTATTATTTCTTGAATTTTCGAGGTAATACCTCTTTATCAAAAGAATTGAACTGAAGCAGTCCAGCAATGGCATTTCTTCCCAATTGAATTTTTTTTTTTTAAAATGATGTTATTTTTTTTAAATAACTGTATTCTCGTGTGAGCGTGAATGCGTTTATTTTTGTTTGTACGTGTGCGTATGTTGTAATGCCGTGACATTGAAAAAGCGTGTTGGTTGCGACGTTAAGACTGTATCCTAGCGCGGGATTTTGTACGTGTGTATGTGAGAATGAAAACGCGTATTTGTGTTTTGTGGCCATGGTGATGTATAATATTTCGTGTTGGATGTAAAATCAATTTAATCAATTATTATTATTATTATTATTATTATTATTATTATTATTTGTTTATTTACTTATTTATATCTAATTCAATTTATCTTTTATTATTTTATATTATATATATTTAATTTATTTACTTAATTTTTTTCCTTAACAACTAGTGTGCAATGGCTTGTGTGTATAAAATAAAATAAATTATTTGTTTAAAATGTAATTGCTTTTAAAGGACTTTTTTTCTTTCTCGTGGATGTATTATCCATATCGTTAACCGGGCTTTCTCTTCGGTCAGAGTCCGTTTGTTCATTAAACGATTTGAAGTTTAACTCTGTACGGACACTGCACTTGCTAAGAGCAATAACCAATAGGGACTGATTTACATGAGAGTGCCATGAGAATCCATGCTGTCAGCGCACTTAGATGCTTCTGCTACTACTGCTGATGATGATGATATTTCGAACGGTCTATTTTAATGACATCAGTAGAGGCCATCACATCCAATTAGGCATTCTGCTAGGCGTACGCTATCTGGTAACTAGTCTACGTGACCCGGCGTTTTTTGTCCTTCTGTTATAAAAAGGATTTATATTAACAAACTAGTAAATTCACCCCGAGTGGACCCCCATGCATTTATCCGACCTCCTGCCAAAATTGTATTCACCCGCAGCGGTCTAAATAAAGCACTTTGTGAAGCCCTGCTCTGGTTTTGTTTTTAGGGTGGGAATTTTATACTACGTGTATGTAATGGGTACTGTTTTTTTTGAGTGTCTGCGTAACAGGCAAATGTAAGGCGTAAATAATCTAGAATCGTTTACGTGAGCTAAAGTAGATAACCACTCATGATTCTCGATGGCTACTTAGCGATCTGTTAGCTTTATCAAACCATTTCCGATAGATACTTAGCTGGAATATGAAACAGTCGTTTGCAGCTAAATAGTTATCGGCCAAATGCCTTACTAAAATGTTAGTCCCAACAGTAAAAAGAAGTCAAGTCGAGATGGGGCTATAAATAAGCACAGAGCTGTACTTTACAATCAATGTGCTACAGTGTCAACACGACTTCAGCCTCGTCAGTTAACGGCTAAAAACACGGTTTCTCCGCTTCTACATCCTCAGGAGTGTTTATGTGCTATGCATATTCCTAGCTACAATGACTCTACCAGTTAGAAAGAACGGATTCTGATGTTCTTCCACTCCCTTCCACCTGTTGGACTTATCAGGCGCAACCGTACGGCCATCGCGTAGCTCGGAAATTACTTACGCGAAACAAACTAATACAAGATCTTTCCTTGCTTTTCTATAGCAGAGTAGACCCTCGAGACGTCTGTAGTACATACATTGTGAGCCCGGCATCATAAAATGGACCGGTGGTAGTCCCCGACCAGTTGTCATGTTTTTCTTCTATTTTATTATCGTTATGATAATTGACTTAGTTCTAAAGCAATGAGGTTTACTATGTTTAGCTTGTCTCCATGATAATGTACCATAGGTGGCATTTTGGAATTTTCGGTATTTTGTAGTATAGACACGCTAGTTTTTGTACTTATCTCAATCTCTTCATGCTGTGGATAGAACATCTGGATGATGCTAGCCCCTTACATCGCCGAGATAGGACTCCGATCAGTGTCAGCAGTCCAGTCGCACACTCATTTTATACCACTCGGGCTATATATTTTTCTTATTATAAATGGAGACTTGTGTAGTTTTTTCTGTCTGAAGCCGAAAACTCGAACATCACTTATAAGTCACATCTCCCGAGTATTAAGGAACGTCCACCATTTACATTAGCATGTGTATTTTTAGTTGTATACCTCATAGTTATTAACTCAAAATCTGTCTATATAACTTACTATTAATTACTCGTTTAACCATATTATCATAACGTTCAAAACATTGCAATGGTGTATTTATAATATCAACAGTATACAAGTAGCTGGCTTGACAGTCATCTGAATGCGAGGCTAATTTGCATACTTATCTTTAATAATCTGTGATTATTAATTAAATATATGACTTAGATTAATTTAATTTCTATTGTTTGCCTATTCATCCAACAAATGAATTATGTGAGCAAAAAATCTCCTTCAATAAATCTAAAGAAATCCCCTTTACTAAGAAGAAATCAATAATAATATTCTTTCGACTTCCTAATTTACATAAACAGTAATAAATTAGGAAAATTTAACCTCAATGAAAGACGGCACGTAAGGGAAAATGATGGGCAATAGTATTCAAAGATTGTTTTCTAATTTGTTCACATCATTACCCGCTCTTTCCAATTTTTTTATCTGCATTACTATCAGTTCATTAGCCTCTAATTTAACCTTGATATTTTATTTATATTAAAACTTAAATACTTGGCACCCGGAGAGCATATGACAGCTATCATTTGCTTAAGGACTTAAGAGTACGTACGTATATACGTATATATCTAAATCACCATCCTTATATATATCAGTAATATGTATATGTATTATATATAGGTATAGTATATATATATATATATATATGAATATTATATTACACATGTAAAATATACTATTAATATATAAACAAATATATATATACATATATATATATATATTATATATACATAATATATTATCATATATATATATCGTCAATACAAAAGATCCTATAATACTCATACGTACCATACTATATCTATATATATCTTATTACATTAATGATCGTAGTCAGTATATGTGCGGGTGAATTGCACTTCTTCAATCAGGAATTAAGGCCACTTCTACAAAGAAGCTGGCATTCATATACTGTCGTGCCGTCTTAATGATCAACCAAAAAGTGTCTCTGACTACTACAAAACTCCAGTTTGAAATAAACGATGAAAAACGGGAAGCCAGCTAGTGTAGTGGTTATACATCTCCGCCTTCGCTCCAAACCTGGCAGGTAGGGTTCGAATCACGCACAAAGCACTGTCCCTGTCAATAACTCCTGCTGATGAGGCCTATATAGTTGAAATGTACATACAGAGATGACTTTTTCTCGATTTTGCTTACCCTACATGTAAACGATTATGCACGCCTAATTCATTTAATTAGCTAATTAATTCTCAAATTAGTATGACTTAATTAAGCACATAATCTTCCTAAAAAATTGTCGGCTATCGCATCTTCAAAACATATTGTTTTGATCACTTCATATAATATATAAATATATATATATATATATATATATATTATATATGTGTGTGTGTGTGTGTGTGTGTGTGTAAAAATTACGTCACCAGTTGTAAAATCGCCCGTTCTGGCGACCCTCATGTGGTGCAATTGTTAGCAAAATAACACTTACAATTTATTAACAGTGAGGTCAAGTTTCACTAGTGATCTTGACCCCCTAATTTGATTTATTATATTTAAAAACATTCCAATTTTTAGCGTTATTTTGTGTATAGATGCTTGGGAATCACGTTCATTGTACGTTTATTTGTTGTGCATTTGTTTCTTAAGAGTCTTTTCCACGATTCTATCGAATAATTTAAAACAATTATATGGTTTAAAGTAACTATTCCTATTTACCGTATTTGACGGCATATAGGACGCACCTTTTCCAAAACTTTGGCTCAAGAAATTGCCCTGCGTCTTATACATCATAGGTGAAGTTTGAGACCTCCCGTTGCCATAGGCTAATCTTCTCTATGATGCTCATTGATCAAGCTTTTTCAGTACTTTTACCTACCATAATGTATATTTATTTTATTTTATAATCAAGGTTAACAGGAGCGAAGAAAAAACAAACACACTAAAACTTTTTTTCCTGAATCTGACCTGATTAGCCCGTATATCCATGACAATCTCTCGCCAACCTCCCCTATCATTCATTGCCCCTGGGAGGTCTTCTGCGCAGCAATTAGCATCCTCGCATAGTTTGTCAATCTAGGTCCTTCGTGAGCGGTCCACATTAGCGTGTCCATGTGTTGGCTTCCGCAGGAGAACGTCGCTTATGAGATCGTTCTTGCTTCTCCAGCAGTGTCCTGCATGCCTAGTCCGTCTCACTCGGATGGTTTGTGAGATGGGGGCAGGTGGCAATACATCTGCTTCCTTGAGGGATGCTGTTACCACGACTTGTTCAAGAGTGCACGTGGCATTCTTGTGCAGCTCCCATCTAGCTTATTCTCAAGGGTTAGGGTCCAAGTGGTGCAGCCATACATCAGTACTGATATAACCAGGACCTGCTTTTTATTATGTTTTGTGATATCACTTTATTGGATAAAACATAATAAAATACATTATGATAAAATTTATGTCAGTTAAGTTCGATTTAACCGGCTTTTTTCCTATTTAGTTTAATGACACAAAATTCATATCAAAATATTCCTTAGTTCTAGCATTGAGTTATGTTTGGAAAAAAATCCACTTTAATTGGTTCTAATTAGTCGTAATTTGCAATTGAGTAAAAAAACTGACACATCTCTTACTCTATATTCTGCCTTTCACTTTCCCCCTCTCTATGTATATATGGATTGCTTCCTATGTTAGTTTCTCTGTGAGTGTAAAGAGAGTGATTTGAGAGGGTGAAATATATTTATATGTTAAGTTTCAAAAGCAGCTAGCCTGTAGCTTCTAGGTCAAACGTTCCCTTTCTTAGAAATCTTACAAAATGATTTTAATGTTGTTGTTTGTTTGTTTTGTTTTGTTTTTTATTCTCTGTATTCATTTTTTAAAAGATTTGATTCGCTTTACAAACTCAGTTTTCCCTAAACCCAATTATCTACCCAGAGCTCAATGGTTGACCCAACGGGTCACGTTTTGTCTAGTATTATATGTGTATAGTAGTGAGTTTGATCCTCACTGGGTGCCCCATACTTCGGTCCTTGAGCCAAATTTAAACTTCGTTGAGTTGTTGGAGTGCCTTGCTGGTGTAATGGTCTTATAATATTATAATGAATTATGTGGTGTAATATGTCTTAATGTTTCCGTTTTTGTAAATTATATTTTTTACTTTAGCGTAATAGATTTGAAAACTTCGATGATTTTAATGAACTTAGGGTTAGAGTTTAGTGTTAGGGTTAAGGTTAAGATCCCTCAAATTTAGCTCTCAAAATCGACCGTAAACCTCGTAAGTTTAGGCCCTTCTAAGTCAAGGTACCACTATTTCTCTGAATGTTTGAGATGAGGCTTGAATATTAGTATTGTCTGCATAATTCGGACTATTGTCCCCATCTTCATTGTTACGTTGTACAAATAACAATGAAGATGGGGACAATAGTCCGAATAACGCAGATAATACTCAAGGTACCACTGTATAAGTAAAAAGTCAAGTCGTCGGAGTGGCCTAAAGTCGGTATCAGCTAATCAGCGAGGGAGTCTATCTCCCTTTCACTTGCGCTAAACTTTATTTTACCGCACGGATCTCTGTGCTACTCATATGCTGACTTGGCGAGAGGTGGTATCGAACTAGGAACCTTGTGATTTCTAGCCGAACGCTCTACCGACTGAGCTAAACCGGCCCGTTAAGTAAAGTTGTCGGGATGGTCTAAAGTCAGTATCAGCCAATCAGCGAGGGGGCCTATCCCCTTTTCACTAGCGCTAGACCAAGGAGATTGTTCTTGCGTCTGAGATGAAGCGCCTTACCTACCATGAGCTCCTCACCTACTATCAGCTCCTTACTTTACCGCACATATTCCCTGTGCTACTCATACGCTGACTTGGCGAGAGCCGGTATCGAACTAGGAACCTTGTGATTTCTAGCCGAACACTCTACCGACTGAGCTAACCAAAGATCTGTACCTTGGTTTGTTTTATTTTACGGCATATCAACCTCAGTGGGTCATTTAATGCCGATAAAGTTTTGAAATAAATCAATTCTTAATGGATAATACAATTTTTTTATAAATACATTTTTCTATTTAACCCATAGATGGGACCCTAACAGGTACTACCACTCCGGGTCAGAGTGGACCAGGGAGCAATGGTAATGAAGGGGTGCTCCACATTCGCCAAACCTCCAAAACTGGAACCTCACCATCAGATAGAGTTTAACGTCATTCCCAGGATATGTAGACCCGCAGCCAACGCCTTCTAGCACCCATATGATAAATCAGCGAGGGAGTCTATCCCCGTTCACAAGCGCTAAACTTTACTTTATCGCACAGATTCCTGTACTACTCATACGCTGACTTGGCGAGGGCCGGTATCGAACTAGGAACCTTGTGATTTCTAGCTGAACACTCTACCGACTGAGCTAACCAAAGATCTGCACACTCCACTTTTTTCGTTGCTTACAGGCTTTTGGGTCCCGCGCCGTTACATGAGAGAAATTAAAAGGAACTTTGGTTATGACTCATCTAAAAGATGCGTTAAGATTCATAGCCCGCAAATGTCTCCCTATCTAAGATATTGATTAAGAATTGATAAGGGCACTCGTTAAGGTGGATGCCGTCAGTATTTCTTGAATAAAAAAAAATCATTTTGATAAAACAACTTGATATCAAAACATGCTTGTTGCATAAAGCAATTAGCTAGCCACCGAAGTAAGAAAGTAGGAGATTGAGAAAAAGCATTTCTATTTTTCGGCCGGAGCTTTCGTTATTAATAACAACAAGCCAAGTGCCCTTGGGGTGCACAGTGTGTTAAATTGGGCGTCACTTGGCGTCGGGCAGTCTGGCAGCCATCTGTTCTTTGTCCTCCTGACCATTTCTTGGCGCGAAATAAAAGTTCCGTAAGACAGCAGGAGTTGAATAGACTAAATCGTAGAAGATTAAGAATGAAACGTTCGAATTACTTGGAATTCAGTTAACTGAATATATATATATATATATATATATATGTATATATATATATATATATATGTGTGTGTGTGTGTGTGTGTGTGTGTGTATGTGTGGAGTGTGTATGCACATGTATATGTGTGTGTATACACATGTATATGTGTAGTATATATGTGTATATGTACATGTATATGTGTGTAGGTATATATATTTATATATGTATATGTATGTATATATATATATGTATAAATGTATGCATATATACATGTATATGTGTGTATATATGTGTATATGTACATGTATATGTGTGTATGTATATATATTTATATATGTATACGTATGTATATGTACATATGTATAAATGTATGCATATATATGTATAAATATATGTATATATATAAAATTATGTATGTATATATATAAAATATAAAATTATGTAGTATATATATATAAAATATGTATGTATATATATAAAATATAAAATATTAAAATTATGTATGTATATATATAAAAATATGTAGGGCCGGTTTAGCTCAGTCGGTAGAGCGTTCGGCTAGAAACCACCAGGTTCCTAGTTCGATACCGGTCCTCGCCAACTCGGCGTATGAGTAGCACAGGGATCCGTGCGGTAAAGTAAGGAGCTGATGGTAAGTGTGGCGCTCCACCTCAGATGCTAACAACAGTCTCCTATTGAAAAGGGGATAGACTCCCTCACTGACTGGCTGATACCGACTTTAGGCCGCCCCGCGACTTTACTTTTTTACATATATATTATAATATATATATATATATATTATATTATACACGCACACACACACACATATATATATATGTGTGTGTGTGTGTGTGTGTGTGTGTGTGTGTGTGTAAGTGCCATTGAAAATCACTTACGCCCCCTGTGAATGTGAGCTAGATTTGCTGTGCTAATTCGAATATCAATCATTTTTACTCACCCCACCACCATTTGTACTCCAGACCCCAGGACTTAATTAATACCCCCCTCTTGGTGACGTGGTGTTTAACGAGCTGACCATAGTGAATGACTTTAGAATTCAATCCTTATTGGATACTTGTGTGTGTGTGTGTGTGTGTGAGAGAGAGAGAGAGAGAGAAACGTGACACACACACGCACACATATATATGTATGCATGTATGTGTGTGTGTCTTTGTGATTGTGAAAAACTCGCAGCACTTGTCAACGTGTGTGCGATATAAGCATACAAAAGTATGTCATTACTATTGTGGAGAGTTCGATTCTCACTTGGTGCTTACACTATATTTTAAGTGACACGTTTTACCAAGCAAGTTATGTGTAGATTTAGTATTCGTGATCGAAATGAATTCGAAAACAGCTGTCCTTGTATATATATATATATATATATATATATATATATATATTTATATATTTATGTGTGTGTGTGTGTGTGCGTGCGTGCGTGTATCGACGTTCTATGGTCTCATATATATATATATATATATATATATATATATATTGCGTGTGTGTGTGTGTGAGAGAGAGAGAGAGAGAGCGTGTGTGCATGTGTTGTGTGCGTGTGTGTGTGTGTGTAGGCGGTGGACTCTCCTATCTTGAACGATAGATGAGGGTCATTAGTGAGTGATTTGTTTCCTCTCATGTTGTGCATGCTATCAAGAATAAATTTTGTGTTTCCTTGAGTGTGATAGTTGTCCATCCTATATATATATATATATATAATATATATATATATATATATATATATATATATATATATATTAAAGGCTTTAATTGCTAATAATGGCTAACCAATCAATGGCATTAAGGTGTATTCCTAAAGTTCGGGATGATGAGGTCTTGAAAGGGACGGCCCACACTGGACTGTCTGATTCGTGCTTGCCTGATACTCTCCGAGTGCTACTCGCCAGATTTATCTCTATGGCTTAGGGCACAGCCATGAAATTCACGGTTTTAGTCTTATCTGACCTTGACCTTGCCTGATCGTCGAGAATCTTGTAACCTGAGCGAAATTTCTTCAACAATCTGAGCCTTCATCCTTTGCACAACTGTTTTTTTTATTTCTCTTAAGTTTTTTAGTTGAGGCTTGATGATTAGTATTATTTGTATTATTTCTATTATCCTCATCTTCATTGTTATCTGTACAACGTTTCTATCGATATGCCCTCCGGCCTTCTTCGTTATTTCTTGTCGGACTTGTGGGGATTTAAATAGAATTAAATTAAAATCAAAATTAAATAAATAAATAAAAAGTTCTGAGCGTCTGGTCTCTAGCGTCCAGAGTTAACGGTTTGATGAATGAAGTCTCTATCTATACTTCGAAACAGTTGTGTCTTTTTATTTCTCTTCATCTTTTTTATTTCATATTCCCTATAGACTCGGGAACTTTCTCGGACTCGAGAACTTTCATGTCAAACTCGGGAACCTTCTTGTTGTAATCGAAAACCCTCTTGTCGTAATCGGGAGCCATTACGGAACTTTGAACTTAACCCTTTTATTCAGTCCACGGGGGTATCCTGTTCTCAATTCCGTTAACATTGCTGGGGTAGAGGCGTTAAGCTGTGTTAATTATTATTCTGTTACTGCTGTCCTTGACCAGGATTGAACCTGCAGTCTAGAGATAACTCTCACTTAGAACTGTCTTAACTTAACTCCTTTATCCACGGCCCTGTTTAGAATTAGACACAAGGCCTAGTGTTTGTTTTTTGTAGATTCTGTGGCGTTATGGTCCAGTTTGAACTCTTAAAGCATAAGTTCCCGAATTAGACAGCGTTGCACGTTCTTATGTTGATTTTAACATATTGTTTTTTTTTTGTGTGTTTTTTTTTTTTTTTTGGTTAGGAGTAAAGAGAAGTAGGAGGGAATTGTAGAGTTCTAAAGTTAGTTTTGACTTATGAGAAGAGAGCACCTTTGTTTTGAATTCAGTTTTTCCTTCTCGTAGGCAGGTTACCATACCAAGTTTAAAGTGCCTAGTCTACCTTACTAGTACCGATAGCTGGCGGGAGAAGTGTTGGATTCATACATTTTTGAAGGTATTAGCTCTATGGGAAACGCAAACAGCCACGTCTTGGATTTGAACTCGTCTCGCCGTATCCATTTTCTACGATGATAACCATTACATCACGCGTCTCCGCAACACACATGGAGTTAAGCATTGTAAAACGTATTAGTGCACTAACTACCATGGTACTAACAGAGTGGTACTTATTTACGATTTCAACTGCTATTCGCACGGCAAACTGGTATCTAGCAAAATATTGCAAAATTTTGACTCTCGCTAGTAATTTTCTAAAAATTAAATTTCACCATAATGGGTTAAATTTAAAAGAAGCATTAAATATCAATTTCATAAATTTTGGTTTTTCATTGGTATGAATCAAGGGTCGACCTATATACGAGACCTTTCCTTACTTTATTCTGCTTTTCTTTCTTTCTTTCTTTCTTTCTTTCTCTTTTTGTCTCCCGTTTGCCTTGTTTTTTCGTTCCAACGTCGACTGCCCTCTTTCGTTCCAAACATCAAAAAAATAAAAAAATAAAAATAAAAAATAACTGACTATATTTGTCCCTAATCTCTTTCCGGACGGAAAAGTAAAAACCATCCCACCAGGCCACTTCACAACCCCAGTCACCACCACCCTCCACCAGCCAATACATCCCGTCCCTTGGCCAAATGCTACCAACAACCCAACCATTCCACCATCCCAAACTAACCACATACCTCTCACCCCGCTTTGCAAACCAGTCAGCCAACCTATAGCCGAACATGTGCCACTAGCAACATTTTTTTTTTTACTTACATTTGCTTATTATTAGTTTACTTTTTTTCTTCTTCTTCTTAACTGGCTAAAGGGTGGAGGTTCATTCCGGCAAGAGATGGAGTGGGGGTGGTTGAATAGGGTAGAAGCATTGCTTGTTGTGTTAGGTGACCATAATGGCGGACAAGATGGTATAGAAACTTATTCGAGGTATGAATTAGGTCAGCCGGTCCAGATAACTTCGCTAGACTACTTCCACACCATACAGGCCCGCCATGCCAGTCTACTTCGACACCATCCGGGCCATTCCCACACCGACACCTTCGCCATCATGTAATCGCCTCTTTGCCAGCGCCTACCAGACCTTTACTTATGTGAGTAGGGTAAGCTATTTTCTTCTAACCTCTCCCTCTCTTTCTCTAAGTCTTTTTTTTTTGCTCAACTAATTTTGTCGCTTCTTTTTTTTTCTTTTTTTCTTGACCTCTTTCTGCTTTCCTTTCTTCTCGCTAAAGTCAGCGTTTCAGTCATAATATATATATATATATATAATATATATATATATATATATATATATTCTCAGTTTCTTCGAATTTCTTTAACGTTTTACCCATTTCGTAAAACAATCTCTTCGTGTTTTTTTTATATGCCACAGGGGCTCGTGTATAAGTCGAATTTGAAGACGTAACTGTCTTTATAATGACATTTTCTTTCTCTGTTTTCTCTCTCTGGTGCGCGCGCTCTCACCCACTCTCTCTCTCTCTCTCTCTCTCTCTCTCTCTCTCTGTTTGTGCCTCATTCTCTCTCTTTCTATCTCTCTCTTCTCTCTTTTTGTGCCTCATTCTCTCTCTCTCTCTCTCTCTCTTTCTCTCTCTCTCTCACACACCACACTCTGTCTCACTCTCTCTGGCTGTCTGTCTCTGTCTGTCTCTGTCTCTGTCTCTGTCTGTCTGTCTGTCTGTCTCTCTCTCTCGATCTCTCCATATATACAGGGTGCGATGATAAATTGTCAGTATTTTAAATTATTATTTTTTCATGCACTTTCTTTGTTTCAGGTTTTGTCTACTGTGCAATAAACTAGATTCAGTTAGACACTATCTATGAGAAAAGCAGTACGATGAGGCAATGAACTATCTCCTCCAGACATTTGGAAACGGCATGATATACTAGTGAGCATTCATGCCGTCTGCTCCAAATCGAAGATTTCAGAATTATGTCAATTAACATTGAAGAAATTCGAAATGAATTGTATAAGCAATGGTGAATACGAAGGTACGGCAGCTAGGAAGTCTCTCTTTGATCGTTCTCATAATAAAAGAACTATCAAATTTCTTGGTGCAATCCAAGCCATGATTAACAACGATCCCAGCGAGTCAATCAGGTCTGAACCAGAGACGTGTGAGTATCTGAGTTTCTTATGGTAGGAAGTCCATAAAGATATTCGCTATTTCTCATATAAAATGAGAAAGAAACAGTTTGTATCACAGAACAATAGAATATTCTATGGTATAGTTTAATTTCCTTAAAAAAAGAAAGAATATTCTCCATGTTGACATTTTCAAACAGATCTTTCATATTGTTTCATATTGTTTGTTTTAAAATAACAGTTTCTCATTACTCAATTTGAGCCACTCATTCACTGGGTTGGCGAGGGCCGATATTGAACCCAGAACCTTGCAATTCCTAGGTGGGTGCTCTACCGACTGTTCCGTTTCCCAAGAATATTGTCCGAAAGTGAACATTATAATCTAACTGGAGTTGAACTCGCTTACCACGATGTCTCAGTCCAGCACTTTAGCCACTACGTAACTAGGACTACCACTACGGTTCTTCTACAAGGATCGCTTTGATATTAGATGACCAACAAATTGTGATATGCATTAAACAAAGAAGCTAAACCCGCCTACTTCTTCTCTTGCCCCTCTTTTGAGATCTGTATTTTCTTTTTAACTATATTACGCTAATGGAATTGTTGAAAAATATTAATGCTGTAATGAATTCCTATATAAAATGGTACAATAAACTATATGCCAGAAATAAATAAATATAAATTCTAAAATAAAAATGTCTGAGCCACGGGATCCTGATTATAAAATCTAATCTGATGATTGGCTGGGGAATTAACTAACCAGAAGTAAAGAGGCCGAGGACTGCGTTGGCGTACTCTATGAAAGCCATTTTTCTGTTGGCGTTGAACAAGGGGCAGCGAGTTAGAGTTTGATCGGCTCTAACGGGTCTGACTGGCTGAGGGGGTATTATGTTGGAAGACCCGAAACCCCCCTATGAAGACAGTTAATAACATAACTGACGACGCTTCCCTGCGCTGTAATGAATCCCTATATAAAATGGTACAATAAACTATACGCTAGAAAGACCATTTTACTTGAAGATAATTTTTATTCGTGTAACAATTATTGTAATTTTTACAATGAAATTTAAAGCTGCAATCTAAATAATATAAATTCTAAAATAAAAATGTCTGAGCACCCGATCATGATAATAAAAAAACTACTCTAAACAATGATTGGACTGTTGAATTAACCAACCAGGAGTAAAGAGGCCGAAGACTGCGTTGGCGTACCATTTTTCTGTTGGCGTTGAACAGAGGGGCGGCGAGTTGGAGTCTGATCGGCTCTAACGATGTCTGACTGGCTGAGGCGGGTATTATGCTGGAAGACCCGAACCTCCATATGAAACCAGTTAATAACATAACTGACGACGCTATCATGTGCTGTTGTGACTAACAAGTCTATTTGTTCCTGTTGTGTCCTGAAAACAATGAATTCCTTGATAGTGTTTTGAGCTGATGTTTGGTTGCTGAAGACTTTGTGGTTGACTTATTGAGGAATTGCTTGCCTGCGTGAGAGTGCTCTCATGTGTAACCTGAGTGAGCAAGAGTTTTGCAGTCGAGTTCGTTCAATTTCGGCCAAAGAAATTACAAGACATGCGGTCGGGTGTTGTCATGGGAACAAAAAAATGGTTATTTCCAATTGTCCAATATGTTTCGTTAACATAACAGATCTTGGTGCATTTGATCGATTTTTTGGCAATAAGATTCTGCAGTGATAGTTTCCTAAGGATTCAATATGATTGATTGAATTTGGAGGCGCATGGTATTATGGTTATCTTGTAGGAAATGGACACGTCGGGACGAGTTCAACTCTTAGAAGAGGCTGTTTGCATTTCATATTACTCTAATACTCTTGGGAAAGGTATTAATCTAATTATTCTTCAACATCTATGGCTAAATTAGAAAGGCAGACTGGGCCCTTGCACCTTGGTATTGCAACCGGTATAGGAGAAGGAAAACTCTCAATTCAAAGCTGTTAAGCTCTGCTTGATATATTGACCTTGTTTCACATATTTCATATATATATATATATATATATATATATATATATATATATATATATATATATATTCTATGAACAAAAATAAAAAGACAAACAGGAATATTTCTTATATTTATTCATTCTCAACTAGTTTCGACCTTAGGTCATCATCAGAAGAAAATTTCTGAAAGGGAGCATTATAGAAAAACTATAGAAGTTGGAGTATTTTTGAGGGTTTGACATGCTATTAAAATCCGGGTAGAGGAGTGTGTTTGTGGTAGCAAGTCCATCTGTGCCGTGAAAAAAACTCTTTGAGGTGGGTACTTTTTGAATGCTCTTTATATATATATATATATATATATATTATATATATATATATATGTATGTGTGTGTGTGTGTGTGTGTGTGTGTGTGTGTGTGTGTTTGAAATGAAACTGGAAGTGAATCCGACGGTATGTTGAAAAATGAATAAAGGGAAGAAAGTATAATGGATAATATAGGATATTTTAATCAATTTTACTTACACGTGTTTCGGTCATGAGTTTATCCATGTGTACATTATCTAAACTATTATTATTTTTAAATAACCAAATGAAATGAAATAATAATAATAGAAAAAATGTAGAAATGTTCTGCACACAAAAAAAATTCGACCTTCATCAGAGTAAATCCTTAATATTTCATTTCATTTGGTTATTTAAAAATAATAATAGTTTGAATAATGTACACATGGATAAACATCTGACCGAAACACGTGTAAGTAAAATTGATTAAAATATCCTATATTATCCATTCTATACTTTCTTTACTTTATTCATTTTTGAACATATATATATATATATATATATATATATATATATATATATATATATATATAGAGAGAGAGAGAGAGAGAGAGAGAGAGAGAGTCAGATAGACAGTGAGAGAGAAATTGAAATGAGAGAGATTTTCATTTGACGTACTGTTTATGTTTATCTATTATCTTCTTTGTCATATTAAATTTCGCTTCAAAATCTCACCGTTGAAATCAACCTGTCTTCTCTTTTTTCCTAACTTATATTGCCATCGTTTTCATACTGTTTGCCAATAAACACGCTCAATGTTTATCAGACCGCCAGAAACAGCGTCTTTTGACAACTCAGTTCAAAACGGCATTTGTGATTGCTACTAGATATCGTAATGGCAGCTTTCGGATACGCGGGCCTTCCTTTGCCTTGCAACGATGAAAATATCACGATAGAACAAAATGTAAGTTTCATGCTACGGACAGTTTGTAGATTATGCAATAAACACAAACACTTTAATATAAAAAATAATGCATCTTATGAAAAATAAAGCAATATCTCGATATGGGTGACAAGGATAACTTACGTTCAACGCTTTCTTTAAGCACCACTTCTTGCCAGCTCACAGAATTTAAGCAGTGATGAAAGTTTTGTGGTCTTAAATGGGTGATCACTTAGAAATAATAGCAGGTACTGGTTGCAAGGGACCGGTTCAGCTTAAGGGACCGGTTTAGCTCAGTAGAGCACCAGCCTAGGAGTCGTAAGGTTTCCGGATTCGATACTCCTCCCCACCAACTCAGCGTAGCTGTGTAGCTCAGGTTGGGTAATCTGATATGTACCGTACTTTTGAAGCTGACGGTAGGTGTAGCGCATCACCTCAACAAAACCAATCTCCTTGGTTTAGCGCTAGTGAAAAGAGGATAAACTCCTTCATGCCGGTTGATACCGACAATAGTCCACACAACTATATTTTTTACTCTTACTTGTAGCAACCTGAGATCTGGGAACCAGAATATAACCCCAGCTATGGGTTAAATAGTACCACTGCTATTCTAGAAGGGTAGCTTTGACATTTAATAACCCACGAAGGTTGATATGCCATTTAACAAAGACATCAAACCACACAAAACCAGAAAGAAAGAAAGAAAGAAGATAAGAAGAACTCTAATAATTCTACTCACATTATATATTTATTTACCAAATAACGGTTTACAGTTTAAACGGGAAGGCTAATTTGCATAATGATATTAAAAATTTGATTTTTAATATGTACTTGGTATTATTGATTTCTAATTATTTGGTTTTATCTTAATGAATATGAGCTAAAATCTCCGGGATAAATCTGAAAAGAAATCCATTAACAATAAGAAATAACAGTAATTTTATTCTTTACTTCATATTTTAACTAAATAGTTAAATCTGCACGAGCAGGATGTGACACAACGTCATTTTTTATTAAGCAGAGTTTAACAGATTTGAATTCAGAGTATATATACACACACACACACACACACACGCACACACACACACACATATATATGATGAGTGTGTAACTGGTGTGTGCGTGTGCGGGTGTGTGTGTGTGTGTGTTTGTTTGTGTTGACTCCGGTATTTTCCTGATAATCGTAAACAAAAATCAATGATAATGTCTGTGATGAAGTCAAATATTGTTCTCTCGCCATGGATCAGGTCATTATAGATACTAAAGTATCTTCACCTTAATTGGGCCGTTGTTAAGTTATATTGAATAAAACTGGAATAAACCTTGTTCGTATATTAAAAGAGTGACTACTCTAGAACCCTGGCTCATGAGATATTATGTAGGAATAAGTTTAAGCACTAAGCTTACTGCTTAAAATAACAACCAGTAAATAGTGATTTCACTATCTTTCTAAAGTCTAAATGGTGGCTGAAGTAAAACGTGCGACTTCTCGGTGACGAGTAAAACTATTAAGCAAATCTTGGTTAAGGATGAGGGCTCAGATTTCAGGACGATTCAAATACACATTTCCTGTTAGAGATAAGAAGGGATGGAAAAAAAAAAAAAAAAAAAGGCGTAAGAAGTTCTGCTGGAGAGAAATGGCAGCATTGGTAATATTTGAAATCTTCCGGTGTGGATCAGCAGAAATAGACCCCAAACATTTGTTCCAGATGAAAGCAGAAATGGTCATAAAAATGATACGATAACGAAAAACCGTTTATGTCACTTAATTTATACTGTACTGAACCAGCAACATATTTTACTATATATATATATATATATATATATATATATATATATATATATTATAAAATGGGTACAAGAGATAACCTACTCGAGTTTCACCATAAGGATCTTCAGGGTTAAATCCACTGAATTATTCGAGATACCGATTAATCGCAGTCGATTAATTCAGTGGATTTAAACCTGAAGATCCTTATGGTGAAACTCGAGTAGGTTATCTCTTGTACCCATTTTATAATAGATTTGCTCTACTTACGTATTGAGCACTTTGTATTAGTTATATCGCTGGCTTACCCCCTGAATTCTGCACCACCTAACCATCGTGATCATATTCAATAGTAAGTCACTTTTTCCATTATATATACTAGCAAATATATGAACCCTCCGGGTGCAAGTATTTGAATTTTAATGTAATGAAATATGTTAAATTTGAAATACTTTTGAAACTAAGTAAAAATCCAAATAAAATGATTTGAAACAGAGGGCGTATAATCGAAGAATAGAACAACTTTGAAACTAAGTCTTCCATCATTTTCCATCACTCCCTCCTTTTATTGCTGAATTTTTCTAATTTAACTATTTAGTTAAATTAGGAAGTAAAGAATAAAATTACTGTTATTTCTTTATATTAAAGGATTTCTTTTAAGATTTATCCCCGAGTTTTTTGCTCATATTCATTAAGAAAAAAACAAACAATTAGAAATCAATAATACCAAGCGCATATTTAATAAAATTAAACTTTTAATATCAATATGCAAATAAGCTTTCCTGTTCACACTGTAACCCGCTATTTTGTTGCATATATAAATACAATTGCATGTTATTAGAATGTAGATAAAGTCAAAAGTATTAATAAGGTATAACAATTTTATCAATAACTGAGGTTTAAATAAAAATAAATTCATGGTGAATGTGACGTCAATAACTAAGGGAATTGTGACTTGAGTAGTGATTTAGTTTCGGCTTTAGACAGACAAACACAGAATCTCCATTATAATAAGATATATATATATATATATATATATATATATATATATATATATATATATATGAATGAACAAATAAAAGTTTGGGCTTTTATTTATTTGCATGGGCACAATATTTATAACCACGGTTTCCTGCTAACGCATTTGTCAAGTGAACGAATTTTGTTTACCTGACGAATGCGTTTGCAGGAAACCATTGGTTGTAAATATTGTTCCCATGATAATAAATAAAAGCTAAACCTTTTATTTGTTCATTCATTCATCTATCAATGCTCTATCACATATATTGAGCACTCTTTTAATAACACTGTACGTTGGATTACTACTACTTTTTCAAGTATAATTGTGCCAACCATACACACTAATATATATATATATATATATTAAATTTTTACTTGAAGGCACTTACAACGCATGTATCGCATAAAATTCGATACTTTTTCTTATAGAAAATGAACTTGACAAGTGTAATCCCGGCAAAGGATGGCTCGGTGTGTAGAATACCGTACAGACTGTTTCGACTTTATTAAGTCTCATCAGCGGTATATACTAACGATTTCCCTCCGACAGAAATCGAAACCGGGACTTCAGCAGACACAGTGAAACACTAGTGAAACACTTTTATCGCCTCGGCCACAGTACACAGCTGACCATCCTAGCGAAATTAAGCTTGTCAAGTGATATTTACACGCCTCTACCATAATAGGTAAGGGAGTGTTATTGGGAGAATAATAACAAACAGTTGTATGCCCTTCGGCGAAGTGAATAAGATTTTTGGATGTTTGTGTGCGTATATATATATATATATATATATATATATATATATATATATATATATATATATATCACATGTGGATTTTGTGACCCTGGATTTCATGCAGTGGTGCATGAATTTGTCTGACGAATGTACCACTGCATGAAACCAGTTCACTAGAAACCAACGACCACAGCAGTCAACCAATCTAGAAAGTCTTGAAAAATAGGAATCAAACCCCTCTCCGTGCCTTGCTTAACGTTGAGGCGCCAGGCCACTCTATTTGCATATATATATATATATATATATATATATATATATATATATATAGTGTATACAGAAATAACCTACTCGAGTTTCACCATAAGGATCTTCAGGGTTAAATCCACAGAATTAATCAAGATATTGATTAATCAGAGCTGACTGCAGAACTTTAACTCTTGTACATACTATAATAATAAACCCACTCTACTTACGTATTGAGCACTTTATATTTGTTATAACGCTGACTTATCCGAACAACACTTGCACCAACCAAATATTGAGACCAATTCAATATTTTTACCGGTAAGTCATTCCTCATATATATATATATATATATATATATATATATATATATATGTGTGTGTGTGTGTGTGTGTGTGTGTGTGTGTGTGTGTGTGTGAAGAAAGGAAGTGAATCCGACGGTATGTAGTATATTAAGAAAAATGAAAAACACAGGTTTAAATGGGTTAAGTGGTGAGTTTATTGGCCGACACTGCAGTGTTTCGATCTATTCATTAGATCATCTTCAGGGCATTTGTTGGTATATGGAAGGTAATAAAGATTTTTTTATCACAGAATAAACCTCAAAAATTTTTTTAAACAGACTGAATAACAAGGACTACCACTCGCTTTTCTCGTTATTCTGTGATAAAAAAATTCTTTCATCTATATATTTGTTTTATTATCTTTACTAGTACAAAATAAAAAACACCCTCCGGGCGATGTAAAAATAGATTTTTGAAACACATTGCCTGGGGGGTTGGCGTAAAAAAATCAATGTCAGCTAGTTCGTACCCTAAGTAAGTAAAATCTTCAAATTCATTAAAGGATTAAAAAATAAAACAATTTAAATGTAAACTTTAGATATGTATTAAAATAAAACAAACTATATATATATATAATACCAGTCATGTATTTATGAAAACTTATTTAAAAAAACAATGTGGACTGTCTAATGTTGCATGTTCAAATTTTGAGTGTATCTATTCTATGTTATGATGAGTTTGGGTAAATGTGACGTAAGCAGTGACGTAATTTTTGTTACAGACAAAAACCGGAAGCGAATCTCCATTATTAATAGAGATATATTCCTGATTTTAAATTGTTTATTTTATAATTCCTAGTGTTTGTATTTATCTATTAATGATCGAGATTCGCTCCCGGTTTTTGTCTGTAACAAAAACTAAGCCACTACTTACGTCACATTGCCCAACACATAATCCAACGTCATAACATAGAATAGATATACTCAAATATGAGCATGCAACGTTAGACAATCCTCATTATTTCAATAAATAGATGCCCGGCGTTATATATTTATATATAGATTGTTTTATTCTAATATAATATTTAAAGTTATCGGAACTGTTTCCATTTCAAATTGTCTTTCTTTCTTTTTTTTTTTTTTTTTTTTTTTTTTTTACTCCTTTAATAAATTTGACGATTTTACATACTTATGGTACACACTCTATGACAATGGATTTTTAGCTCCCATCCCCTCAGGCAATATCTTTTTTAAAAATTTGTTTACATCGCCCGGTGGGTGTCTTTTTATTTTGCTAGTTGTTTTAATTGTCTTTTTTTAATTATGTTTTATCCTTCATAAATTTGTTTAATATCGAATATTTTTGAATTGATTTTTTAATATATCATTGATTTATATCCTTATTATATTGTTTTTTTTAGCTTTTATTATTGAAGCTGAGAGGTAAGGATTTTCTAACCCGTTCTTGTATAAAAATAGGGTGTGGATATAATTGGACGTTGGTCTTTGCTAGTCACCACAATTTTCCTTTATAAAAGGTCGGCCACTCGGATGTTGTATAAACAACCATACAGACATAAAGGCATCCAGACAATTAGGGAATCTCACTTCTTTATATATATATATATATATATATATATATATATATATATATATATTGGATCATAAAGCAAAATATATATATATATATATATATATATATAAATATATATATATGTGTGTGTGTGTGTGTGTGTGTGTGTGTGTGTGTGTGTGAGAATGGGAAATGAATCCGACAATATGAGGAAAAAATGAGTAAAGAAAGAAATGTAGATGGATAAAAATGAATTTTATCGATATCTCTTTTAATCGATATCACTTACACATGTGTTTCGGTCTGTTTATCAAAATGTATAAGGATTTACGTTATTATGATTATCTGATTATTTTAATAATAATAATAACGTAAATCCGTATACATTTTGATAAACAGACCGAAACACATGTGTAAGCGATATATATATATATATATATTATATATATTATATATTCTTTCTCTTAGTTATCTTCCTTGTCTTAATTCATATTTTTCAGCTTCTTTCTTTCGTTCTTCGTCTATTTTTCTTTTCTTTTTTTTCTTCTCTTAACCCTTTCCTTCTTGTCTTACTTTCAATATTCATTCTTTCAATTGCATTCTTTATTCTATCTTATATTTCTTTTCAGCTTCTTTCGTTCTTTCTACGTCTCTTTTTGTTTATTTTCTTCATCTTTTTAGTTTTTCATTCTTGTCTAACTTTCATTACTCTTTCTTCCTTCTGTGTTAATTATTCTATCTTATATTTCTTTTCAACTTATTTCATTCTTTATTTTTTTTTTTTAAACTTTTCTTTGGCTTTGGCATACAATGTTTCATTTTTCTTCTCTTCTTCTTTTCATTCTTGTCTTTCCTTCAATACTATTTCTTTCATTTGTCTTTCTTATTCTATCTTATATTTCATTTCAGCTTCTTTCTTTCTTCGTCTCTTTTTTGTTTCTTTTTTTTAACTTTAACTTTTCATTCTTCTCTTATTTACATTACTCTTTCTTCTGTATTTTATCTTTTATTTCTATTAAGATTCTTTATTCATTCTTTCTTTTTTTCCTTTTTTTTTGTTTCCTTTTTTCTTCACCTTTTCATTGTTGTCTTACTTTCTCTAGTTTTTCTTGAGTTTTCATTTTCATTATGTCTTAAACTTCTTTCTTTCTTTCCTTCTTTCTTTCTTTCTTTCTTTTCTCTTTTTCCCTCTATACTTTTACTTACATTTATACGCTTCTTTTTTTCTTTTTTCTCTTTCTCTTCTTATTCTCGTCTTTCTTTCAATACTATTTCTTTCATTTGTTTTCCTTATTCTATATTATATTTCATTTCAGCTTCTTTCTTCGTCTCTTTTTCGTTTCTTTTTTTTTTCTTCTTCCTTTTAACTTTTCATTCTTCTCTTATCTATATTACTCTTTCTTCTGTATTCAATCTTTCATTTCTATTAAGATTCTTTATTCATTCTTTCTTTTTTTCTTTCTTTTTTCTTTTCGTTTCCTTTTCTTTCTTGTCTTACTTCTGCTACTCTTTCTTGTAGTTTTCTTTTTCATTACGTCTTATATTTCTTTCTTTCTTTCTTTCTTTCTTTCTTCTCTCTTTTTCTTATGTCCTCTTTTAAATACATTCACTTCATTTCGTTTTTCTCTTTGTGGTTTTGACCCTTCTTTATTCTGTCTTATATTTCTTTGCAGCTTCTTTCGTTCTTTCTTCGTCTCTTTTTTATTTATTTTCATCTTCTTTTTAGTTGTTCATTCTTGTTTAACTTTCATTACTCTTTCTTCCTTCTGTGTTACTTATTCTATCTTATATTTCTTTTCAACTTATTTCGTTCTTTATTTTTCTTTTTTTAAACTTTTATTTGGCTTTGGCATACAATGCTTCATTTTTTCTTCTCTTCTTCTTTTCATTCTTGTCTTTCCTTCAATACTATTTCTTTCATTTGTCTTTCTCATTCTATCTTATATTTCATTTCAGCTTCTTTCTTTCTTCGTCTCTTTTTCGTTTCTTTTTCTTTTCTTCTCTTTAACTTTTCATTCTTCTCTTATTTACATTACTCTTTTTTCTGTATTCCATCTTTTATTTCTATTAAGATTCTTTATTCATTATTTCTTTCTTTTTTTTCTTTTTCGTTTCCTTTTTTCTTAACCTTTTCTTTCTTACTTTTTTGTCTTACTTCTGCTACTCTTTCTTGTAGTTTTCTTTTTCATTACGTTTTATATTTCTTTCTTTCATTCTTTCTTTCTTTCTTTTCTCTTTTTCCCTCTATACTTTTACTTACATTTATACGCTTCTTTTTTTCTTTTTTCTCTTTCTCTTCTTATTCTCGTCTTTCTTTCAATACTATTTCTTTCATTTGTCTTCCTTATTCTATATTATATTTCATTTCAGCTTCTTTCTTCGTCTCTTTTTCGTTTCTTTTTTTTTTCTTCTTCTTTTTAACTTTTCATTCGTCTCCTATTTACATTACTCTTCTTCTGTATTCAATCTTTCATTTCTATTAAGATTCTTTATTCATTCTTTCTTTCTTTCTTTTTTTTCTTTTACGTTTTCTTTTTTCTTAACCTTTTCTTTCTTACTTTTTTGTCTTACTTCTGCTACTCTTTCTTGTAGTTTTCTTTTTCATTACATCTTATATTTCTTTCATTCTTTCTTTCTTTCTTTTCTCTTTTTCCCCTCTATACTTTCCTTTCTTTTTTCTCTTTTTCTTATGTCCTCTTTTAAATACATTCACTTCATTTCGTTTTTCTCTTTGTGGTTTTGACCCTTCTTTTGAATCTTTTTCTCAACAGATCTCAACCGCAACCACTTTAATCTGCTTTACTCCCTAACCCATACCCATCCCTCTTTACGTACACCCCTCCTCACACCCTGTCTTATCCCCTCCCCCCTTTCCATTGATGTCATCACATTGTATCAGTGGTGTAAAATGAACCCTTTCTTTCTCTCGGCCATTTCCTGTCCTCCTTTCTTTCTCTCTTTCACACTTAGAAAAACTGGACCCAGACGCTAACCTCAGCTATTTGACATTCCGCCACAAACGACCCCCGGCGTCTCACCGGGCTGAGAGGTGGGCGCGGACAGGGGTAATGGAATGAACACAATATAACGAGATGCGATATAATCACCCTTGCTCTCCTTGTGTCACTCTTTTCTCTCTCTCTCGTTCTCTCCCTCTCTCTCTTTCCCTTTCTTTCTCTCTCTTGCTAATTCCCCTTGCTCTCCTTGTGTGACTCTTCTCTCTCTCTCTCTCCCTCTCCCTCTCTCTCTCTATCTCTCTCTCTCTCTCTCTCTCTCTCTTTCTCTCACTCTCGTTCCCAGTCCACAGACGTTTCTTTCATCGTTACATACATTACTGAAATGGCTCGTCCGGCGAATTAAATCACACTCCAGTAGCATTACATCTACAACCATCAAACTTGGGGGCAAACATAGGGAAGGGGAAAAGGCTCATCTGGCAAAAGTAAAACCTTTCATATATTTAGAGTGTCCCAACGTGGTGTAAGTAGCAGATCAGTTACTACTGAATTGTGAGTTCGATCCTTGTTAGATGTTGTGACCTTGTGTCACATCATATTAACTACTGGCAAAAAAAAAATCGGATACTACGAGTTTTAAAAGCGAGTTAAGAATAAATAAATCTATCATTTAAGGTCAAAATTTATCTAAATCGATAAGTAGTAGCATAATAACCATCATTAAAAAAAGAAAAATATAATTACATATGCAGTTTATTTTTTAAAGATTTAAAACTATTTGTTTTGGTCAATTTCGACGGGATCCGCCATTTTGGCTGTTTTTCAATGGTTTTAGGCGCTTGTTTACAATTTTAACGTAACATTTGGGATGGAAAAAAATGGCATGGCAAACAGGTTGGGTAAACAACTAGTGACCTTGTGTCACATCCTACCCGTGGCGAACAGGTTGGCTGTAAAGGGTGTCCCATCATGGTGTAATGATTAACAGGCTAGTATCACTGATCAATTATTACTGAATGTCGGGTTAATCCGTCCCTGGACTTATGATTTTGTGTCATTTCATTTGAGTTGTACTGGGTATTTCACAAAAAATATTATTTCTTAATCTAATAACTTTACCGATTCCCATTCAAAGGATATCAAATATTAGCACCACGTATAGAAACACCGAATAACTTATTAGTTTTTTATGTATAAAATGCTTTTCACTGGGGAGGTGGTGTTTAAACATTAAACATAGAATTTTGGCGAACGGGTTGAATAAATAAAAGTTATCTGGAATCAATAGGCCCGACTTTATTTTAATCTATAAGTCTTTACTAAAACAAGAAAAACGTTTCGAAATGTTACTTATCAGCACAGATTTTAGAGCAATTTTCTAACTATGATATCGATATGATCTTTATAAAAAGGCCACGGGTGGAATAAATAAAAGTTGTCTGAAATCAATAGGCCCGACTTCGCTCACACACACCTCACCATGCAAATTATTAAACTTGCAATCATCCCAAAAGGATATTAACCTTAACAGACTATCTAAAACAAAATCAATCAAACAATTTAAAAAATGACACATGTTGATATAATGTCCTTTTTTATTTTAATCTGTAAGTCTTTATTAAAACAAGAAAAATGCTTCGAAAAGTTACTTATCAACACAGATTTTAGTGCAATTTTCTTACTATGCTATCGATATGATCTTTGAAAAATTAATACAAATGAACCTGACAGTATGAAATGAATATTTTAGAAAAAACAAATCATGTGTTTGTTTTTTCTAAAATATTTATTTCATACTGTCGGATTCACTTCCATTCATTTTTCATACTGTCTTTTGAAAAAAGAAAAATACCCGGATATCTACATCTTCTACGTTGAATATGGTGGTCTGCAGTGGCTGGAATCTTGAACTTTTTGATACTTTCTTATACATTTTTATACATATTTACATCAAACTCTTTTGAGTTTTCTTTATGGATTATAATATTTCTGATTTAATAAAATAAAATAAAATTTATTTTATTTTATTTTCAAAACAGAATATGCATTTTCAAAATTTAAAAAAAAAATAAAAAAATAAAAAAATCCGGCTATGAACTTGAACGTTACGTCTGTACCACTTTCGTCTTATAACGGTTCACTCATACCGTCTCTCTGTCATACACATCTCGCTCTTGATGAAGACCACTTCAATAAAGGGTCGAAACAGATTTCTGTCAGCGAATTTTAACATCATGTGTTTGTTATTTCTAAAATATTTATTTCATATGATCTTTATAAAAAGGCCATGAGACAAATGTTGGCTTTATTTACTGTGTTGCCTCCTCGTAAATTCAAGGGTTAAAAATCCATCTCAAGATGTATATATATATCTTATTATAATGGAGATTGTGTGTTTTTCTGTCTGTAACCGAAACTATATTACTACTCAACTCACAATTGCCTTATTTATGTCACATTCTCAATGATTTTAATTTTATTTAAACTTCAATTATTAATAAAATTGTTTTACATTATTAATACTGTTGACCATACCTACATATCAATAACATGCAATTGTATTTATATATACAACAAAATAGTGGTTTACAGTGTGAATGGGAAGGCTAATTTGCATATTGATATTAAAAAATTGATTTTAATAAATATCTGCTTAGTATTATTGATTTCTAATTGTTTGGTTTTATCTTAATGAACACAAGCAAAAATCTCGGGGATAAATCTTAAAATAAATCCATTAACAAGAATAAATAACTGTAATTTTATTCTTTATTTCCTATTTTAACTAAATAGTTAAATTACGAAAATTTAGTAATGAAAGATAAGAGCT
>CM042172.1:63972814-63990314 GCA_023376005.1 Doryteuthis pealeii | reverse complement strand
TTTTTTAGATATGCATACTGTACATTTGGTACACATACTGTACATAAAGACGTATATGCATTCAAAGTTAATTTCTAATATTGTGTGACTTATGTCTTCTTTTTTACTTCTAACTGTCTGCGGTACTATGAATTGTGTACATTGTGTCATCCAAGTATATTTATTCCGTCAATGTTCTTTATCTATCCTGTTTTATCTGTAATAAGCTGCTGCAACTGTGGAAATAAGCACGTATATTGTCTGTATATACTAAAATGAGACTATTTAAAAGACAGAAAACTAGGGGTGATCGAGCAAAACTGTTTATAAATTTGAATTCAGCACACCCGAATTAGTAAAAAACATCTATTCACATTCTTGCTCAGACAAAAAATATTTTTTTGGAAACCAGTGTTATTAGATTCTAAAAGAAAAAAATTATTTAATAACTACTTTATTTTAGTATCAATCACCTATATTTTTTGGTCAAAAACTGTATTTAAAATCACATCACATTCTTCCCATCTAGAGCAGATACCTACCACTGCTTGAACTTCTTCGGTTTCGGGATATACTCGCCGCAAACTAGCAAATACCAACATATTGCAAAAATTGTTGAGGTTGGGAAAGTGATAATCAACGCTGGACTATGACATGCTGAGGTTCGAGAGCTACTCGCCGGATTTGCCTCCATGGTTTGGAGCACGGTCTCGATATCTACGGTTTTAGACCTGCCCAGGAAATTCTTTTGTACTATATTGTATTGTGGTCAACTGCACCTTCATTTTTCAGGCTAGTATAAAATAGATTTTTTTTTAAATACATTTGTGAAACTATTTCTTCAGGAAACATTTCTTTATAATTTCTACCATTTTAATCTACGCTCCGAAATCTATCAGAAAAGCAATAAAATCGACAGCTTAAACTTTGCCATTTTCAGGCACTATAAGGGGATTTAAGAGCTCATATCTCCGCTAATTATCCGAATTGAGTACTTTCCTTGGCATCAATGAATTCTACGCAACGAAATCTATCATAAAAGTCAATAAAATCAACACCTTAAATTTTCATGAAAATAGGTAGACTAATAATGCCATAAAAAGGCATTTTTAGGGAATCTTTGAAACCCCATATCTCCCTCAATTCAATTCAAATCCTTTTACCATTTTAATCTACGCATCAAAATTTATCAGAAAAGCCAATAAAATCGACAACTTAAATTTTCACGAAATTAGTCATTTTCAGGCACTATAAGTGGGGTTTCAAGTTCATTTTTTAAAGCCAGAATTTACAATTTTGTATTCAGAGTTGTCATTCTCCTAGACTATACCAAGGTTAAATAGCCCAGTCTGCCTCAATATTTACCCATAGCTGGACGGTAGATAGTTGCATTATATCTTTCCCAAGATTATTAGCGCTATGTGAAATGCAACGAGTCGTGCTCAGGATTCGAATCCATGTCGCCTGTCCATTTCCTATGATAATAAACATTACACAACGAGAGCTAAAGACATTTTTCTTTATCAGTAGATTGTCCATTTCTTTCCTTTTTACGTGTTTTTTTTTTTTTTTTTTTTTTTTTTTTATGTGCCTTCTTAGACCCGCTGATTTGTTCAATTTTCAGTCTGGCACTAACGTTATTTGTCAATTTAGTTTGGTGTTTTGTGTTGTATTTTTTATTTTATTTTATTTTTTTTAATAATATTATTTTACTGTTTGTTGTATACTCATATATTCCTTTGTCTTGGATTTTTCGTTCGTGTCCTGTATCCTTTCTGAAAATAACCTCATCCTTTTAAAGCAACGTACAAAATAAGAAAAAAATAACTTTTACCACGAATCAAATTTTATTACAAGTCGTGGTCAGTTGAATAAAAGTTCTATCTCCTCACGTCTATTTCTGTATAAGTCTGTCTATTTAGAACCGCTGGGTATTTATTAAGTTATCGATGTCTTGCTAAAAGTGTAACAGAAAATTAATCTAATCTTATGCATCCTTATATAAAAAAAACTCGCGCGTGGTGTAATGGTTAAAGACATGGGAAATGGACTCGTCGCCCCGAGTTTTAAATCCTGGACGTGGTAATTGCATTTCACTTAGCGCTAATACCCTTGGGAAAGGTATGAATCCTACTCTCCCTCCAGCTATGGATAAATAGTAGGGCAGACTAGGCTCTTTAACCTTGGTTAGGCAACCGGTCTAGGAGAAGGAAAACTCTGAATTCAAACCTGTTGAACTCCGCTTAAGAAATTGACCTTGTGTCGCATCCTGCTCGTGCGGAGGGGTTGGTAAATATATATATATATAAAAAACTCATTTTGGAGGCGCATTGTGTAACGGTTATCGTATAAGTAAAATGGACTCGACAAGAGGTCAAATCCTGTATGTAGCTGGTTGCATTTCACATAGCACTAACACCCATGGAAAAGGTATGCATCTAAATATTCTCACCCAGCTATTGGTAAATAGTAGAGCAAAGTGGGCTATCTAACCTTGGTCAGGCAACCAATTTACGTGAAGGAAAACTCTGAATTCAAAACCTGACAAAGAAATTGACCATTTGTCGCACCCAGCTCGTGTGTAGGGGTTGGTAAATACATACATACACACACACACACACACACACACACACACATATATATATATATATATATATATATATATATATATATATATATATTAAGAAATTTGAAAAAAAAGTGTTCCGAAAATAGGATGAATTTATTTATCGATGTTTAAAAATTTCGGTTTCTTTAAACCTTCATCAGGATGTATCTTGGGGTGAAGAAATTGATGGATGTTTTATAGATGACAGGAGATGAAAATCTTTATAAAATCTTTTTTGTTGTGTAAGAGGCGGTGTGCCATACCTACCATCAGCTCCTTACTTTATCGCGCAGATCTCTGTGCTGCTCATACGCTGTGTTAGAGAGGGTCGTTATCGAACCCGGAACCTCGTGGTTCCTAGCTGGACACTCTACCGACTGATAACTTAATACAAATAATTTACGCTTATATGTCATCATTTACAAAGTATTATTATTAGTTACTTGAATTTAAGTTAGCATAGCATATATATATATATATATATATATATATATATATATATATATATATACATGGAAACTGTTGTCCCCACTGGGTAATGAGAAATTCCATTGTTACGCTACCCGAAATGAAAATGGCTCGTGTTGCCATAACAATGAAATTTCTCATTACTCACTTTGAGATCAAGTTGCTAAAACATCGCAAAAAGAATTGATATCAATAAAACAAACAAAACACAATTCCATACCTTTTTGTATATGTAGACTTATTACATCTTTGCCCAAATTTTGTAAGTATATATAATAACAATTGCAAGTCTCTAAAATTCACACACACACACACACACACACACACACACACACACGATTGTTTCGATGTCGTATTTCGTAACACACACACACGCACATCACTTTGAAAGATGCTCAGTGTCATTTTTCGATACATACGCACACACACTCACACACTCACACATACACCATAAAAGAAGAATACTTGATGTCATATTTCAAACCGTCTACCTTTCCAGCGTTTCTCAATTTTCAAATTATTCTAAGAACGGTAAACCCCTTTCAAAACATTTTGAACAGATGGATAAACAAGGACTATCCAATCTCCTCATTATTCTGTAAATTAAATTTTTTTTTACTTCCTTATATCACCAAAAGCCCTGAAGAAGATCTACACAACAGATCGAAACACCGCAGCGTCGGCTAATAAACTTACCACTCATTTTATTTAAACCTGTGTTTTTTTCAAATTTTCTCTCTCTCATTATATATATATATATATATAATATATATATATATATATATATATGTTGTATTTTAGGAGGTCTCCGTATGCTTCTATCGGTATATATTTTTATGTTTTATTTTAAGTTGGGCGTTATTACGAAGCATCTAAAAATAAATGAATGAACTCGATGTTATGGAGTATTGGATTCACTTATTTTTATTATTATTTTTTATCATAAATTTTTGGGTTCGTTAAATACCGTTTATCAAATGACTGTTGTTCCTGTTCAACGGATCTTTTGTCTCTGTTGTTATTGACAGCGGCAGCGTCTGTAAAAAATTATAATAACGGAGTATTCCGATGTCAGCGTTCAGTCCATTCACATGAGTTTTTATTTTAGAATCCATTTAGTTTCTGCTTGTTTCCGAGATTGCGTTGTTGGAAATGCGTGTTCTATTAAAATACATTTGAGGTGTGTAAGGTTGTGTGGTAGGGTGTTAAAGTGAAACTGAGTATTCCTATTCAGTACTAATCATTTTTAAATCGATTTATGTAATCCGGACATATGACCAGAACACTTCGAGTCTGGGTAGACTTGAGAGTAAAACAGTGAAGAGGTACTCCAAAATTTGGAGTCTCACTACCAGATTTAGTTTAGTATACTACCAATGATTCCATATTTTATTTTTGTGTGGGGTCTTAATCCTCTGTAGGGGACATAACCTATATATTCTTCACCCCGCCAATAATAAGTGTGTTTCATAGTTCGAAATCATTTTATGTGGATATTTTTCGCTCGCTGGCAAATTTCAGAAAAAAACAATTATTCAAAAAGAAGATAACATTTACATACTTGTAAAACACGTGACGTAATGGTTTTAACTCATGGGAAATGGACTCGTCGCCGCGAGTTCAAATCCTGAATGTGGTAGTTGCATTTCACTTAGCGCTAATACCCTTGGGAAAGGTATGAATCCTATTCTCCCTCCAGCTATGGATAAATAGTAGGGCAGACTGGGCTCTTTAACCTTGGTTAGGCAACCGGTCTAGTAGATGGAAAACTCTGAATTCAAATCTGTTGAACTCCGCTTAAGAAATTGACCTTGTGTCATATCCTGCTCGTTCAGAGTTAAAGAGCCTCGTCTGCGCTACTATTTATCCATAGCTGGAGGGAGTTTAGGATTCATACCATTCCCAGGAGTGTAGGATTCATATCATTCTCAGAGTTTTCCTTCTTTTAGACCGGTTGCCTATTTATCCATAGCTGAGGTTTATTTTTGTGTGGGGTCTTAAACCTCTTTCTGGGACATAGCCTATATATTCTACACCCCGTTATTAATTAGTGTGTTTCATAGTTCGAAATCATTTTATTTTATATGGATATTTTTCGCTCGCTGGCACTTTTCAGAAAAAAACAATTATTCAAAAAGAAGATAATATTTACATACTTGTAAAATACATACTATCCACACATGATCCACACCACTCCTCCAAATACCCACAAAAGATTCTTTTTTTTTCTTTTTGTTCTTTTTAGTTTAAGTTTTTTTTTTCTTCAACACACCCCTGCACAAAAAAGAGCGTCTACACTCCCTACCTCAGTCTGGGCCAGAAAAAAAAAAGAAAAAAAAAACCCCGACTCGACCCGTAGATAATATGACATAAAGAAGAACAGCAATGGACCATACCTAGACGGTTGTGGGAAGCAAGACATGTGTGTTGGGTTGGTGTAGAGAGGGCGTAAGGCCAAGGTCTAATGTAGGAGAAACAGTAGACGTGGAAGTGTCATATATCGCGGGAGAAAAAAGCAAAGGGAGAAATAAAAGAGGAAATAGTTTGAAAGAGTGATTAAAGGAGACGATGGATTTTTCTATCTTTTTTCTTCTCTTTTCTTTTCTTTTCTTTTTTTTTCTTTCAAGGTTTGGAATGAAAATGTTAACGTCGCTTGGGTGGACAGATGGACTGTGTAATTTAGATAGCAATGTAAGAGGGTTGGATAAATGTTTTTTTGTGTGTGCAATAGATAGATAGATAGATAGATAGATGATAGATGGATAGATAGAGTGGTGAAAATTAGAGGTATGAGGTGAGGGGGATGATGTATACGTCCCTCTTTAATTCCCAGGGTTTTCTTTTTCTTGTGCAATGTCTACTAATGGCCATCTTTATGGTACTCTTCGGAGAACCGTCCCGGCCTCCTGCCTCAAGAAACGCTAGCCGATGGCTGCTGAAAAAAATCACCAGCTACAATTGAAGTCCGTAGCCGAAGCGGTGTCACTGACAAAAAAAAAAAGAAAAGAAAAAGACAACCAACTTAGGACGTTTTTCCCGAAAACCCAAACCCAACCCCAACCCTAACCCTAACCCAAACACTAAACCCTAACTCTAAACCACCCTAGTTAAAATTAAGTTTTATTACAAAATTTGTGGGTTCTGTTTTTTCTGGGTCAACCTGTATACAGGGTGACCCAGAAAAAACATAGCCCAAATTATTTATTTATTTTCCCATTAAACTAACCCTAAACCCCAAACCCAACCCTAACCCTAAACCTAAACCCTAACCCTAGTTTTTTTGGCAAGTGACACCGCTTCGGCTACGGACTTCAATCGTAACTGGGTTTTTTTTTCAGCAGCCACCGGCTAGCGTTTTTTTAGGCAGGAGGCCGGGACAGTTCTCCGCGAAGAGTACCATCTTTATTTCCAGTTAACTTTAGTCCAGTTACTATCAACGAATATTTACTGTTTTATCTCTCCATAAAAAAGTAAAGTAAGTATTCGTTGGGGTGGCCTAATGTCGGTATCAGCCAACCAGCAAAGTAGTCTATCCCCTTTTTTCGCTAGCGCTAGACCAAGCAGATTGTTTTAGCGTCTGAAGTGGAAAGTCAAACCAACCATCAGCTCCTCCATTTTACCGCACATATCCCTTGTGGTTCCTAGTTGGACGTTCTACCGACTGAACTAAACCGGCCCTATCTATTCATGATTTTCATTAATTAGAGTGTGTATGATTGTGTGAGTATCAGTGATTGTTTTAGTGTGTTTGTATTTGATTTTGTGTAATTGTGTGTGTGTGTGTTTGATTGTGTGTGTGATTGAGAGTTTTTGTGTGTATATATGTGTTTGCGTGCGTGATTGTGGCTATGTTTATGATCGTATTTGTGTTTGTGTATGAGTTTCTATGCCTGTGCATTTGTATGCATGTCTGAGTGTGTGTTTGTATTTGTGTGAGTGATGTGCACTCGTGTGCGTATTTCTATGATTGTGTAATGGGTTTTGCGACTGTCTGTGTTATTGTATGTATATTTGAGTGCGTGTTTGTGTGTATTTAAGCTCGTGTATCTGTATTCATATGTGTTTGTGTGCGTATATTTGCGTGTGTATGTTTTTGTGTGATCGTATCTGTATTTCTGTATAGCGCACGTGTGTGTTTGTACGTACATGCGTATTTGTGTGTGTGTGATTGTTTGGGTATAGATCGCCTGATTGGATAGGTATTTACTTAACCCATGTGTAGGATGTGACACATAATCGCTGGTATGAGGTATCCAGCGAGGATCGAACTCACAATTCAGTCGAAATGGACCTGCGAGACTTCCTAATCATTACACCACGGTGGGGCGCCCCACAAAGACAGAACACCCATTCTGTATTTGGATATGTGATTGCCTGTCCGTGTGTTGCTGTAAACAAGTGTAAAGAGTAGGTTGATATAATATAATATTTAGTAAGGCTAGCAGAATAATTCCTACTGGATAGTGAGTTTGATCCTCAATATATATATATATATATATATATATATATATATATATATATATATATGGTTAAGTAAACAAACAAATGTGTTTATTCTTATATGGCTTTAAGCCGACAATTTTTGGAGGATATGAGCTTAATTGAAGTCATACCTAATTTTGAAAATTAATTAGTTAATAATTAATGAATTTAGGCGGGCATATATGTTCAAATGTAAGGCTAAACAACTCGATTTGTTTAGCCTTACATTTGGACATATATACCCGCCTAAATTCATTAATTATTAACTAATTAATTTTCAAAATTAGGTATGACTTCAATTAAGCACATATCCTCCAAAAAAAAAATATATATATATATATATATATACATATGTATGTATATTGTATTTACATTATATTGTCGAAACATACACGTGTCTGCACGTACTATATTATATTTTTCCGATATATATATATATATATATATATATATATATATATATAATATATATATATATATATATATAAGAGATTTATCCAAAACTTGGTAGTAAGGGATAATTCTATATGTGATTTCTAAGATCCACTGTATCAATATTGATGATCCAGTATGTATAAATACAGCGAATCTTTAAATCACTGAAGAGAGCTCAATGTATAATAAACTTTTTAGATTATATACAGAGCAATATTTTGTCGAAATAAATATTATGGAATTACGGTGTTGAGTTCTTCCTTTCTTTATTGATATATATATATATATATATATATATATATTATATATATATATATATATATAATATACAAGCGGTTGGTAGATCTTGCGGAAAAAAAAACCCGGCAGAGAGTTTGATTGTAAAAATATACTACCAAACATCAACCAGGAAGAAAAAAAAAATTTTGAAAAAAGAAAAGACCAAGATATTCGTACCAACAAAAAATAATCTCTTGGTACAGTATTTGGCCAAAAGAAAAAACAATTTATATGTATATATATGTATATAAGATATATATATATATATTCATATAACCGCTAGGAGAAGCTAATCTGTAAAAAGTGCTCGATACCTAAGTAGAGCCAAGTAATAAAGATAATCGTCTGAAACAGTAAATTATCTTTATATATACTAGCAAATATATGCACCCTCCGGGTACAAGTATTTAAGTTTTAATGTAATGAAATATCGTATTAAATTAGAAAGTCTAATAAGAAGGCAGATAAAAAGATATGTAACAGAGTGGGGGTATAATAGAAAAATAGAAATTAAACTTACTCTTCCATCACTCCCGTCTTTCATTGCTGAATTTTACTTTTTTAACTATTTAGTTAAATTAGGAAATAAAGAATAAAATGACAGTTATTTTTTCTTGTTAATGGATTTCATTTAAGATTCATTGAAGAGATTTTTGCTCATATTCATTAAAATAAAACCAAACAATTAGAAATCAATAATACTAAGCACACATTTAATAAAATCACATTTTTAATATCAATATGCAAATTAGCTTCACATTCACACTGCAAACCGCTATTTTTTGTATATATAAATATAATTGCATGTTATTTGTATGTAGATATGGACAACACTAATAAAAAGGTGAAGCAATTTTATTAATAATTCAGGTTTAAATATAAATAAAATCATGAAGAATGTGATGTAAATAACTATGTTAATTGTGACTCGATTAGTAATATAGTTTCGGTTACAGACAGAAAAACACACTCCATAAATAATATTATATATATATATATATATATATATATATATATATATATATTACCAATGACATCCAAGCTCTTCAAAACTGATGGAAGAAGCTTTGGACCCCAAGAAGGACTCTGTTGAAAATTAAACCTCATTTGGTCACATTCTATGAGAGTTTTTTGATCCGATTACAACATTTTCTTCCAAATATCGTACACACACACACACACACGCACACACACACACACACACACACACACACACGACGCTAATGGCGGTTATTTTGAGTGATAGTAGTGTAATTTCCGTGCCTGTTGAATTTCTTTACAATCCATTAAATTTTGTAGTTACCAAGCACTTTTTCTTTTTCCTTATGAAACTGTCAAATTTCTCCCGAACACCCTGTATATTTCCTCTCTTTTTGTGTCTGTTCATGTAAGCACATATACACAAAAATAAGTGTGTATGTCTCTTTCTTTTTATTATATATATATTTATTATATCTATTAATTTTATTTATATATATATATATATATATATATATATATATATATATATATATATATATATAAGTACATATACACAAAAATAAGTGTGTATATCTCTTTCTTTTTTATTATATATATTTATTATATCTATTAATTTATTTTAATATATATATATATATATATATATATATATATATATATATATATATATATATATATATATATATATATATATTGCTGCAGTTGTTTTCATGTTTTCTCCATCCACCACAGACAGCAAGTCGCATACCAATTATAAATCAACATTTTCCAGGAATTTCTTAAATTATGAAGAGAAATATTTTTTTAACATAGAAAGTAATAAATAACTTAAAAGATATATCTGTTTTACAATGACAAAAACATATCTGAACTTATACTCCTATTTGAGAGAATTACATAAAAAAATTTGGTATAAATCATTGAAACTATACGAAAGGAAAAAATTGTAAGATATATATCATACCCAGGCATATATATGTAAACAAGGTTTGTTTAGAATGGCTTTTTGCCGATAATTTTTGGGAGAATAAGTGCTTAATTGGAGTCGGACCTAATTTTGAAAATTAATTAATTAATAATGAATTAGGCGGGAATACCTATTAAATGTATGGCTAAACAAATCGAGAAAAATCAGGTCCGTTTAGTGTAGAGGTTATGGGATCGGCCTGTCAGCTTGGCAGTCCGGTTTCAAATCACGGACAGGGCGGTCTTCCGATCTATAGCTCTGCTGATGAGGCCTAATAGGCCGAAATGTACATACAGAGATTGATTTTTCTCGATTTGTTTAGCCATACATTTAATAGGTATTCCCGCCTAATTCATTATTAATTAATTAATTTTCAAAATTAGGTCCGACTCCAATTAAGCACTTATATATATATATATATATATATATATATATATATATATATATATATATATATATATATATATATATATATATATATATATATATATATATATATATATATATATATATATATATAAGATTTTTGGATGTTTGTTTATTTAGAAACGTTGCTGAATAAAGTATATATTAAATTTTTTACTTGAAGGCACTTACAACGCATGTATCGCATAAAATTCGATACTTTTTCTTATAGAAAATGAACTTGACAAGTGTAATCCCAGCAAAGGATGGCTCGGTGCGTAGAATACCGTACAGACTGTTTCGACTTTATTAAGTCTCATCAGCGGTATATACTAACGATTTCCCTCCGACAGAAATCGAAACTGAAATCGAAAGTCGAAACAGTCTGTACGGTATTCTACGCACCGAGCCATCCTTTGCTGGGATTACACTTGTCAAGTTCATTTTCTATAAGAAAAAGTATCGAATTTTATGCGATACCTGCGTTGTAAGTGCCTTCAAGTAAAAATTATATATATATATATATATATATATATATATATATAGGGTCATCCACAGACACGTGTTTCGACTTATCAAGTCTCTTCAGTGTGGCTAGACATTTTGTAAGCTACCTACAGCCGGAATTGCAATCCGATTGGTTGGGTGTCAGTACGGCACCTTAACCATTAGGCTGTCTTCACTTATAGAATGGGAAGGGGATTTTAACTGTTTTAATACACACATCGCTTTGTGTTTAAAGGTCGTAACAGAGTGCTCCATTCCTTAGAAGAGCGTTGCGTTTACACTTGAGTTGGCGGCCGTCAGCGAGATCCCCCCCCCCCCAGACTGCTCAACCCTAGGGGATGGGGAGATATGATTATCGATGTGTTATTCTTTGTTTTCTGTCATACGTTATGATGTAAAAAACCGGAATTATAAATTCTGATGAGTGAATGCTGCATTTAAATGCTAATACACATGTAAAAAGTCTTAAATATGCGAATCATTCAATAAATCAGGGAAAATTATTTATCTGTTTATCTGCGAGGGTCATTAGTAAAATAAAGTGGGTTTTTTTTAAGACCAAAATACATTTTTTCAGAATTTCTTTTTGATGAATGTAAACTCATCTTTGCTTTTGAATTTCTTTATCTCAAATATGTTAATCGCACAGAAATATTTGGCATTATCTGTGTTATTCGGTCTATTGTTCTCATCTTCATTGTTATCTGTACAATGATTCGACCGATATGCTCTCCGGCCTTGTTCAGGTATTTCTTGTTGGACTCGGGAACCTTCTTGTAATCGGTAGCCATCACGGAACTTTGAACCTAACCCTTTATTCGGTCCACGTGGGTATCCTGTTCTCATTCCGCTAACCATAGCTGGGGTAGAGGCGTTAAGCTGTGTTAATTATTATTCTATGTTACTGCTGCCCTTGACCAGGATTGAACCAGCAGACTAGAGATAAATGTCACTTAGAACTGTCTTAACCTAACTCCTTTATCCACTAGGCCATGTGTCCAATTAGACAATAGTCCGAATAACGCAGATAATACTAATCATCAAGCCTCATCTAAAACAATCCGAGAAATAGAAATATTTGTTTTGAGACTATTCAAAATGGTGAGAAAATAGTGTACTCTAGGCTTGAATTGCGGTCTCTCATGAAATATTTGGTAGTTGAGAAGTACACAAGAATGTGTGAAATGTACGGAGAAGCGTACTTTAATTTTTATTTTTTATTTTAATTAAATTCTGAAAATATTTACAACTACTGAGGTAAGAACATTCCTTATTTCAGGCTAGAGTTTGGGTTTCCTATATATACATATATGTGTATATGTGCCTGTGTGTGTATGTGTGTGTGGGTGTGATTGTGTACGTATTGAGCACTCAGTATTTGTTATATCACTGTCTCATCATTGTGAAATTTGCATCAACTAACCATTGTGACCAATTTCACCGGTAAGTCACCTTTTTCATATAAAATCATATATATATATATATATATATATATATATATGGAAAAGGAATTGAATCCGACAATATGAGGAAAAATGAGTAAAGAAAAGAAATGTAAATGGATAAAATGAATTTAATCGATATCACATTAATCGATATCACTTACACATGTGTTTCGGTCAGTTTATGTGTGTGAAATATTTTCACACACATAAAAGAATCGACCTTCATCAGAGTGAACATTTATTTTTATGAAAAATCTTTTATAAAAATAAATGTTCACTCTGATGAAGGTCGATTCTTGTATGTGTGCGAAATATTTTCACACACATAAACTGACCGAAACACATGTGTAAGTGATATCGATTATGTGATATCGATTAAATTCATTTTATCCATTACATTTCTTTTCTTTACTCATTTTTCCTCATATATATATATATATATATATATAATATATATATAATATATTATATATGAGAGGTATCCACAACTTGGTAGTGGGGGATGATTCTATGTGTGATTTCTAAGATACACTGTATCATTATTGTATGATCCAGTATGTATAAATACATAAATTTTACTTCTCAAAAAAATAAAATAAAATAATAAATTTAAAAAGATATATTTTACTTCTCAAAAAAATAAAATAAAAAAATAAATTAAAAAAATATATCTTTTTAAATTGATTTTTTTATTTTATTTTTTTGAGAAGTATAATTTTTCAGTTATGCAATTCAAATAACCTGATCTTCCATCTGATGAGACTGGATTTTGGGGAGCTATATTAAATCAACTTAGATTTATATAGGCCCCAATTTTGGTCGAAATAAATTTATTATGGAATTACGGTGTTGAGTTTTTCCTTCCTTTCTAAGATATATAATATATATATATATATATATATATATATATATAATATATATATTATGTGTGTGTGTGTGTGTGTGTGTGTGTGTGTGTGTGTGTGTGAGTATGTCTCTGTGTGTCTGTGTGTGTGTATGTGTGAAGTCAAAAAAACCCTAAGGAGCCATAATCATTGCTTTTACACATTTTTGCAGAGAATATTTCTCATTGAATTATTAAATAAAACTGAAAATATTTCTCCTTAATATTAGTTATCTCCCTTTCATCTCGCTCAGTTCCTATTTAAGATGGCTTACAAAGGCGCATACCTGTTATATCTGGCACTAATTGCCGACGCAGGGGTGGAAAATCCAATAAACAAAAAGAATCTCCCCATCTGATTTCCTTCCTTGTGTTTTATCTTCTTGCAAAAACGCGAGTCTGCTCTAGTGCCGTCGATTTGATGGACTTTAAAATAAAATCGATTGTCCACCTGCGAAAGTCGTAAGCATCAGCAGATTCTGACGATTATATTAAATAGATAACTTCTTCACATTTTCTTCAATAATAGAAACATTATGTGTGCCTATGTGCCCATATGTTGCTGAGTGTGCATCTTTCTAGTGCCTATATATATATATATATATATATATATATATATATATATATATATATATATACTAGCAAATATATGCACCTTCCGGGTGCAAGTATTTTAGTTAAATTTTATAATAAAATATCATATTAAATTAAAAAGGCTAATGAAACTGAATAAGAATGTAGATAAAAAGATTTTGAACAGAGGTGGTATGATTGAAAAATAGAACAACTTTGAAACTAACTCTTCCATCATTTTCCGTTACTCCCGTCTTTCATTGGTAAATTTTCCTAATTAAACTGTTTAGTTAAAATAGGAAGTAAAGAATAATGTTACAGTTATTTCTTCTTGTTAAGGGATTTATTTTAAGATTTATTGAAGAGATTTTTGCTCATATTCAATAAGATAAAACCAAACAATTAGAAATCAATAATACTAAGCACATATTTATTAAAATCAATTTTTTAAGATCAATATGCAAATTAGCCTTCCCATTCACACTGTAAACCTCTATGTTGTTGTATACATAAATACAATTGCATGTTATTAGTATGTAGATATGGTCAACAGTGTAAGTAATGTAAAACAATTTTATTAATAATTGAAGTTTAAATATAAATAAAATCATGGAGAATTTGATGTAAATAACAAAGGAAATTGTGACTTGAGTAGGGATATAGTTTCGGTTACAGACAGACAAACACACAATCTCCATTATAATAACTAGCAAATATATGCACCCTCCGGGCGCAAGTATTTAAGTTTTAATGTAATGAAATATCGTATTAAATTAGAAACGCTAATGAAACTAGATAAGAATACAGATAAAAAGATTTGAAACAGAGGGGATATGATTGAAAAATAGAACAACTGAAATTTACTCTTCCATCACTCTCGTCTTTCATTGTTATTTTTTCTAATTTAAGTATTTAGTTAAAAGAGGAAGTAAAGAATAAAATTACAGTTATCTTTTCTTGTTAATGGATTTCATTTAAGATTCATTGAAGAGATTTTTGCTTATATTCATTAAGATAAAACCAAACAGTTAGAAACCAATAATACTAAGCATATATTTATTAAAATTACATTTTTAATATCAATATGCAAATTAGCCTTGTCGTTCACACTGTAAACCGCTATTTTGTTGTATATATAAATACAATTGTATGTTATTAGTATGTAGATATGGTTAACAGTATAAATAATGTGAAACAATTTTATTAATAATTGAGGTTAAAATAAAAATAAACTCATGGTGAATGTGACGTCAATTACTAAGGGAATTGTGACTTGAGTCGTGATTTAGTTTCGGTTACAGACAGAAAAACACACAATCTCCATTATAATAAGATATATATATATATATATATATATATGGGCAATTCCATGTGAAATCATCAGGAAAAAAAATAAAATTGTCACCCACCCGCTTTAATTTATCTGAAATTTTATACAGGTGTAGAGTAGGTTAAAATTTGACAATCCCCCAGATTTGAGCTTCCAATTCGAAATATTCGCCGAGTTATATCGATTTTAAACTCGAAAAATTTGAGGGGGGGGAGAAAAATGGCGACATTTTGTAATCTATTTTTGTCTATAAAATGTGTTCTATAGCTGCGCTACTCCTAGAAATTGGTTTATAGAAGTGTTTTAGGCGGTAAAATGGGGAGTTGATGATGAGTGTGGCACTCCACCTCAAACGCAAAAATCAATCTCCCTGGTCAAGTGCTAGTGAAAAGGGGATAGACTCGCTCGCTGTTTGGCTGATACCGACAATTAGCTACTCCACCGACTTTACTTACTTATATATGTGTCTGTGTGCGTGTGTGTGTTCGTATTTGGCGCGGTAAATAAAGAAGAAAAGAAAGAGAAAATCTGAAGGAGATTTTTGTCGATGTTTGACTTTTGAAACGCTTCACAGATTCCTTTATTTATTGATGCATAGATTAATCTTGAATAAATCTACCATTGGTAGCGGCGGTTGACAGCATTCTTTACTTTCCCCTTTAGTAAAACGTTCCTATGTAACATGTTTCATCTCTCAGCCTATGTGGGTTTCCAATGTATTGTTCTTTCTAGACAACGACCTATTAATCTCTCTTGCCAAATCTCTCTATCTCTCTATATACCTATCTATTTTACTCCCTCTCTCTCTCTCTCTCTCTCTCTCTCTTTCTCTCTCTCTTTCTCTCACCAAATCAATCTGTATATATATACCTATCTATTTTACTCCTTCTCTCTCTCTCTTTCTCTTTCTCTCTCTCCCGCCAAATCAATCTATCTCTATATATACCTATCTATTTACCCCCTCTCTCTCTGTCTGTCTCTCTCTCTCTCTCTCTCGCCAAATCAATCTATCTCTCTATATACCTATCTATTTTACTCCTTCTCTCTCTCTCTCTTTCTCTCTCTCTCTCTCTCTCTCTCTCTTTCTTTCTCTCTCTCGTCAAATCAATCTATCTCTATATAACCTATCTATTTACTCCTTCTCTCTATCTCTCCCGCTTTCTCTTTCTCTCTCTCTCACCAAATCAATCTATCTCTATATATACCTATCTATTTTACTTCTTTCTCTCTCTCTCTCTCTCTCTCTCTCTCTCTCTCTCTCCACACATACACACACACACATACATATATTAGACAAAACGTCATTCTTTGGGTAACCCATTAAGCTCTGGGTAGATATTTGGAATTAGATACACGCAAGCACACACAGATAGACGCCACACACACACACACACACACACACACAACACACATATATATATATATATATATATATATATATATATATGTATATATATATGTGTGTGTGTGTGCGTGTCACGTCTTGATTTTTAAAATGAACGCTGGCCAAAATAAAGTTATGAGACCTTTCTGTTCATATATTTCCCAACTCCAGTTATTTGAAGAAACATCCATCATATTTCAGACAATCCTAATGTCCTGATGAAAGTTTGGCATTAAATGACCCGAAAGGGGTTGATATTCCGTAAAATAAAACAACCAAATAATTCATCGCGAAAAAAGAAGTAAAAAAAAACAATCGTTTATTTTTTGTACACTCAACTCTGTCAAGCTTTGTTATTATATGTTGTGTTTCACGTTAATAGCATTCGCGTAACCAAATTGCTAAAAGATGAACAGATAGAGGGATTATCATTCATTAGCTCAACATAAAAATCGATCTATTATACTAAAGGTTAACTAATATTTTTTATTATTGTATTGGCATTTCAGTCTCGGAAGACTATGATAAAGTTTTTGTGCCACTGAAGTTATTGCGCCTCCTGTGACTGTAAAGTACGATGTTTGAAAAACATTCTCGACCACAGATGTCGCATTTGACAGCTGTCCCTGAAGATGTTGATGTACCAGTGCTTTGTTACCGATGCTTTCTTCTGGACCTCTTAGCTTCATTGTGTTGTGTCAGGGTGACTTCTGACATGAACAGTCCGAGGGCGGTCCCGAGCCAAATTTTCCCAGCTGGAAGGGGCAATGCCAA
>CM042172.1:63957814-63962814 GCA_023376005.1 Doryteuthis pealeii | reverse complement strand
GATGAGTCCGAGTAAAACGAAGCTCTCAAGATGATTTTATAAATCGAAATATTGTTCAATATTAGCTATGAATATGATATAAACTATTTTCACTTTAACAGCATATTGTGTGTTTTCATATCCTTTTATATATAGTTACACTATATTAAATAAATACAGCTCTTACAAAAATAATCGAGCACTTTATTCTCATTTCTCCAATACTAACAAAGGATTAACTATATATATATATATATATATATATATATATATATATATATATATATATATATATTTCTTACGAAATAGCATATACTATTGACCCATTGCTGGGTAGAGTATGTATATGGATTCATGTTTATCAAACTACTACGTCTAGGATTTGAACTCTGATTACGCTACATGCACCTCCTATATATATTTACCAACCCCTCCGCATGAGCAGGATGTGACACAAGAACAATTTCTTAAGCGAAGTTCAACAGGTTAGAATTCTGAGTTTTCCTTCTCCTAGACTGGTTGCCTAACCAAGGTTAAAGAGCCCAATTTGCCCTACAATTTATACATAGCTGGAGGAGAGTAGGATTCATACCTTTCCCAAGTGTATTAGCGCTAAGTGAAATGCAGTTACAACGTCCAGGATTTGAACTCGGGTGACGAGTCCATTTCCTATGACTTTAACCATTACCCACGCACTTCCAATATGTTTGAAGTAAAACATTTAAAATCAGCACAAATATATTACTTTTTTTGGCTCCTTGGATCACATCATGTAATACAAGTTTTGATTCTGAATAGTTTTGCTATTTCTCAAAAAAACTGTTGTCATTTACTTTAGAATTGGCTTTTGTCTCCCAGATAGGCCACACTTATTGTTTCTTGGTTGTAAAAATATAGAAAATAGACAGTGATCTCATCAAACTTTCCTCGTCTTGGATAAAACTCTCAACAATTTTTTTCTGGATCGTATATGCCATTTGTTAATTCCTTATGCTGTAAAAGTATATGAAATCGATATTAAACGTTTCAAATTTGCCTTTGTGCTCTGGATAACACAATATAACATAATGTTCGTACTTGGATAGTACGTATTATTTCTTATGTTGTAAAACTATTGAATATGACCATTATTGTCTTCAAACTTTTCTTTTGAGCTCGGGATAATACTATCGCACATACATTTTGTCCCTGTGTAGCATGTGCTATTTCCTAATTGCTTATATCATCATCATCGTCCTCCTCCTCATCATCATCATTATTATGGCGTTCTAACAGCATGGATTCTGTTGATTCTCTTTCGGCATCCGTTTCATCAGTTATCGTTCTTGGCAATTTCTGTAGGGGGGGGGGGCTAAAGTCATTTTGTCAAAAACGCATTTTAGGCTCAGTTTGCCAGTCCCTATGTAAAGAGAACAAATTCTTGAAACGTACGTGAAACTGTTGACAGTAATTGTCTTGCCAAGCTGGGCCTTTCGGGTCCTGTGTTTGTTAATGTGTTCGCCCCTTTGTATCTGTGCCCTGGTTCCCAATATATAACATCAATTTTATTCTTGTTTAGTATATGCTATTTCTTAATTACTTTCGTTGGAAAAACTTCAGAAAACTGTACAGGGTGACCCAGTAAAAAAAACAGAACCCAAATTATTTATTTATTTTCCAATTAAACTAACCCTAAACCCTAAACCCCAACCCTAACCCTAACCGTAACCCTAAATCCCCTGAGTTAAAATTAATAGTTTTATTACAAAATTTATGGGTTCTGTTTTTATCTGGGACACCCTAATTTACTAACAAAAGTTCATATTTACCTATAATTTTATATATATATATATATATATATATATATATATATATATATATATATAGCACATAGCACGCACACACCTTCATCCATATATTTATATATCAAGCGTGTGTGTGCGTGTTTTCCCTCATCTCCTGAACAAATGAATAGCTCGTGTCAGCGGGTTTATCATCTAATCACAAACAAAAGTAAGTAAAAACCAGAATGAAAAATAACTAAATAAGTAAATACGAGCCAAAAAAGTCATAAATAAAAGTAAATGAATAAAAAAAACGCTTTACGGAGCAAAAGGCCAAACAAATGTCTGGCCTACTTCCAACTTTTTCTGATATGTGAATGGGTGAGTCGATCGGCCAAGAAAAGGAGAAAAACGCTAAAGAAACGTGTTGTTTAAAAGCGTTGAACTGAAAAATGGCGGGAATTTTAAGGAATTGCCTAGGGTAATAATAATAATAATAATAATAATAATAATAAAGAACAAACTATATAAAAGCGAAAATTGATAAGACCCAACAAAATAGTAAATGTAGACTTTGTGGTAATAGAGATGAGACTGTAAACCATATACTCTGCGAATGTAGCAAACTAGAACAACGAGAATACAAAACTAGACACGACTGGGTTGGGAAGGTAATCCACTGGGAATTATGCAAAAAATTAAATTTTGGCCACACAACAAAATGGTATATGCATAAACAAGAATCTGTTCTTGAGAACGAAACGCACAAAATTCTCTGGGACTTTGAAATAAAAACGGATCACCTTATCCCAGCAAGAAGACCAGACCTAGTGTTGATAAACAAAAAAGAAAGAACTTGTCAACTGGTGGATTTTGCAGTGCCAGCAGATCACAGGGTGAAGCTAAAGGAAAATGAAAAAATGACAAATATCTGGACCTTGCCAGAGAACTAAAAAAAGTTATGGAATATGAAAGTGAAGGTGATACCCATTGTAGTTGGTGCACTTGGAACGGTCCCAAAAGGATTGGAAAAGGGTCTGGAATGTTTGTAAATCAGAGGAAGGGTTGAAACCATTCAGAACACTGCACTGCTGCAATCTGCCAGAATACTCAGAAGAGTCCTGGAGACCTGAGGAGACTTGCTGTCACTCAGACTCCAGTGAAAGACCATCAGCTAATGCTGATGTGAAAACTAAAAAAAAGAGCAAATAATGGAGATTCGCTTCTGGTTTTTGTCTGTAACAGAAATTACGTCACTGCTTACATCACATTACTCAAAATCGTCATAACATAGAATAAATACACTCAAAATTTTACCATGCAACATTAGACAGTCCCCATTGTTTTTTAAAACAAGTTTTAATAAATACATGACTGGTATTATATATCTATATATAGTTTGTTTTATTTTAATACATATTTAAAGTTTACATTTCAAATTGTTTTATTTTTTTAATCCTTTAATGAATTTGATGATTTTACTTACATAGGGTACAAACTCGCTGACATTGAATTTTAAAAAAAATTTTGTACTAGTAATAATAATAATCTTATCATAATGGAGATTCTGTGTTTGTCTGTAACCTAAACTACGTCACTGCTTTCTTTACATTACCCTCAGGATGTACGTAAGTTTATCAGGGAGTATTTAATTTGTAGTCAAAATCATTAGTACTCAGAAAAAATCTTATTTCTTACCAATGTCTCTATGAAAATCTGAGTTAGATTTGCCTCAAAACAGCCCATATTATGGTATTTGCCTCTCATTCCACTTATGAGGGCGTGACACAAGGACATTTTTATGTGGGCCCAGCCACAAGCTCATGGCTGGTAGGCACAAAAAATGCGTTGATCCCGTCGGCATTCCCCCTCCAAATTCCCCAAACCTCCAAAACTGGAACCTCACCATCAGATAGAGTTTAACGTCATTCCCAAGACATGTAGACCCGCAGCCACTGCCTTCTAGCATCCATATGATAAAAAGGGATGGAGCTTGTCATAAGGGCAATAGGATTGGGAAAATCATATAGGTGCTAGGGCTTGACGTGACCAGCCGATTGATCGGAGGGGTGATCTCTGACCGTCCATCTAGATTACAAAATGAATAGATCAACCCATTTATTATGTAATACCGTTTCAATCCTTAGATGGGTAATTATTTTGTAATAACTAGTTTTGTTTGTATTTACCCAGCACTCCATCAGGATATTACACAAGGTTAATTATTAAGCCGAGTATAACTGGTTTAATTCAGAAATTGTCATTTTCTTAGACCGGATGATATACTAAGGTTTAAGGGCAAATTTTGACCTGATATTTATCCATAAATGGAAGTGGGGACATTAGTTAGATTCATACCTTTCTCAGGGGCTTTAAGGCTATGTAAAACATAAAGAGCTTCGCCCAGGATTTGAACTCGGGTTACCATGTCCATTTCTTACAACGATAAACATTACCCATCAGCAAGTCGGAACGGGGGTCCAGTGTGCTTCGGCCACTGGACCGGGTTAAGGTACAATTATTAGCGTCGATCCCAGAGGGCTATCCCTCCAGGCAATACCTGCCCTTTATGGGCAGGGCTGGGTTTATTGCCCAGCGCCTGAGGCGCCCCCATGAGGGGGAATGTCGAAGGGATCGACGCAATTTTTGTTCTCTCCCACCACATTAAAACGAGGCCTTGTGCCCCGTCCATACAGGTGGGGTATGAGACAAATAACCCCCCCCCCATCAGCAGGTAATATAAACAACCAGAAAGATTAATCGAAACATAGTAGATAAAAGAGGATGGTGTCTCGCATGATATAATGCAGAACGATCTATGTTAGCAGACCATTATCAGTGAGCTCGATTCTCACCGTGTTCCTGGTATTTCTGACCTTGTACCGAGCTGAAGCTTAGTAAGTGACAATATTTTCACGTGACCTTGGGCGAACCTGAAATAAAGTCGACCTTGTGTCACACCTGTCTTAAGAGGGGGGGTGAAGGAAGCTAGGTAAATACAATCAGTATTAATATGACACCTCTACCACCACCTCCACGATCATCATTACCACCACCACCACCTCCACGATCCCCATCACCACCACCACCACGTCCACGATCACCATTACCACCACCACCTCCACGATCCACCATCACCACCTATCACACCACCTTCACGATCTCCATCACCACCACACACCTCCACGATCACCATCACCACCACCACCTTCACGATCTCCATCACCACCACACCACCCCACGATCACCATCACCACC
>CM042172.1:63950314-63955314 GCA_023376005.1 Doryteuthis pealeii | reverse complement strand
TTTCCTTTCAAATTTTCTTTCCTTCAACATTCTTTCTTTCTTTCTTTCTTTCTGTCCTTTCACTTTCTTTCCTTTCTTTCTTCTTTCTTTCTTTCCTTTCAAATTTTTCTTTCCTTTCAACATTTTTCTTTCTTTTCTTTCTTTCTTCTTTCCTTTCAACTTTTTCTGACTTTTTCTTTCTTTCTTTCTTTCTTTCCTTTCAACTTTTTCTTTCCTTCTTTCTTTCTTTCTTTCTTTCCTTTCAAATTTTTTTCTTTCTTTATTTCTTTATTCCTTTAAACTTTTTCTTTTCTTTCTTCTTTCTTCTTTCTTCCTTCCTTTCAACTTTTTTCCTTCCTTTCTTCCTTTCTTCTTTCTTTTACTTTTCTTTTTTTCTTTCTTCCTTTCAACTTTTCTTCCTTTTCAAAGCTTTTTCTTTCTTTCTTTCTTTCTTTCTTCTTTCTTTTCCTTTAACCTTTTCTTTTCTTTTTTTCTTTTTTTCGTTCTTTCCTTTCAACTTTTTCTTTCCTTACAACCTTTTCTTTCTTTTTTTCTTTCGTTCTTTCCTTTCAACTTTTTCTTTCCTTTCAACCTTTCCTTTTTTCTTTTTTTCTTCTTTCTTTCTTTCTTTCTTTCTTGCCTTTCAACTTTTTCTTTCCTTTCAACCTTTCTTTCTTCTCTCCTATCAACTTTTTTATCGTCTATTCCAAGCTATCTGTAAGTTAGGTAATATCTACCCACCACACTCTGTTATGTGTGTGTGTATTTGTGAGTGTCTATGTGTATGTGTATGTGTCCATTTTCTGTCTGAGTTAATTAATTATCTACTTAATAATAATAATTTTCATACAATGACTGCTATTTACACAGTAGCATTGCAACCAACAAAGCCTTCATCAAATGATGACTCTGGGTTCAGGCATGGTTTCGGGGCCGAAGCATCATTACCACTAACCCAGAGCGCCCTAGCAGTATCTCAAGATACCACCAGACATTGTCGGTTTGATGTCACAATATAGGACTGCCATATCCACGCTGATGCGGTTAGAGCTTTCTCCTGAATCTTTTTTAAGTATTTCCTCTTGTCTATCCTATTTTATTCGATTTTATTCAATATATATATTCTATATATATATATATATATATATATATATATATATTCTATATATATATTTATTCTATTTTATTCTATGTATATATATATATCAATGTATTTATCTATCTATCTATCTATCTATCTATCTATCTTGATACTAAATGAAATACTTCATCTTTCAAGATGGAAAATTAACCGCTTGCTCACATTGGATCTGCACATTACGGAAAGGAAAGGAGAAAGCTAATAACTTCAATACCACTATTAACATGAAATACATTTTTTAAAATTGATGTCAATTTTTAATGGTTTATAAGAATTGTTTTATATAAGCGAGACTTTTTAGTCTGAATTCTGTGCTTGTAGCAGAGATTGAACTCACAACCCCCTGATCGCAAGTGGTGAGATTGCTGGCACCCCTGTTGGCGAATCCTAAAATATTCTGAAAGGGTAAACCAGTCTTTGCATTTTTTTAAAATTCTCTTAGTCCAATCTAAATTATTTTATTTCTTCATTGATTACTTAACCACGATTCTATCATCCACCTCCCTGTTATACAACCTGTGTGTGTGTGTGTGTGTTGTGTGTGTGTGTGAAAGAAATAGAAAGAGAGGAAAATAGAAAGAGAGATAGAGAAAGAGAGAGAGAGAAAGAGAGAGAGAGAAATAGACATATAGTGAGTGTAAGAGACAGAGAGCGAAAAGAGAGAGAGAGAGACAGACAGACAGACAGACAGACAGACAGAGACAAAGAAAGAAAGAAAGAAAGAAAGAAAAAGAAAGAAAGAGAAAGAGATAGTGAGTGAGAGAGAGAGATAGTGTGTGTAAGAGACAGAGCGAGCGAGCGAGCGAGCGAGCGAGAGAGAGAGAGAAGAGAGAGAGAGAGAGAGAGAGAGAGAGAGAGAGAGGGGGAGAGAGAGGGAGAGGTTGTATGCAAAGAAGTCTGCTGCAAATTGATGAATGAATTCTATAGGGAATAAGCATAGAGTGAATAGATAGCATGTATTCCCAATAGATGAGTACATATTTACCAACCCCTTCGCAAGAGCAGGATGTGACACAAGGTCAATTTTTACGCGGAGTTTAACAGGTTTGAATTCAGAGTTTTCAGAGCCTAGTTTGCTCTGCTATTTACCCATAGTTGGAGGGAGAGCAGGTAGTGGCATATCATTCCCAAGTGTAAGAGAAATGTGGACAGCTTAGACTAGGATTTGAACTTAAACTGACTTCGGCAGGTCTATTCTGACCGGGAATGGTAGTTCCTGTTAGTGTCCTATCAAGACGTTTAAATGGAAAAGAAATGACTTTTAAAAAACCATGTTTAAAAGAATTGAGTTTAAATTGTTGAATAATGAATACCCATAAGAATGAATAGAACAAAACATCTTTGGCATAAAATTACCCAAGATGGGTTGGCATGCCGTAAAATCCAACCAACCAACTAACCAACCCACCTGGCTTCGGCATCAAATGACCTAAGAAAAACTTGATGTACGATAAAACAAACCAACCAACCAAATAACCAGAGACTGACATAGTATTGGACCCTATGAGGATTGAAATCCCTTCCCTAGCGAGAATTATACTCACTAACACTGGTCTCCTAGTCTATCTCACTAGCTATTAAATTATGTTAAGTTATTATTTACTAAGTTGAAACTCGTTTAGCACAAGACCAGCAGTATAGGGCACCCAGAGAGAATTGAACTCAGTAGCAGTGTTTTAGTCTAGCTAATTGACTATTAAACTACATTAAGTTATCATTTACTAAGCTGAACTAGTTTGTCACAAGGCCAGCAATATAAGGCACCCAGAGAGAATCAAACTCAATAACAATGTCTTAGTCTAGCTAATTAACTATTAAACCATGTACAGTTATCATTTACTAAGCTGAACCTAGTTTGGCTCAAGGTCAGAAGTATAGAGCACCCCGAGAGAATCGAACTCAATACCAGTGGTGTCTTAGTCTAGATCAATAACTATTAAACTATGAGAAGATATGATTTACTAAGCTGTACCTAGTTTGGTACAAGACCTGAATTATAGAGCGCCCAGTGAAAATCGAACTCAGTTACAGTGATGTGTATTAGTCTAGCTCCCTAACCATAATACTACGTGAAGTTATAATTTACTAAGCTGGAATTAGTTTTAATATAAGACCAGAATTATCGGGCACCCAGTGAGCATCGAAGTCACCAACAGTGGTCTCTTAGTATTATTCATTAACTATTACACTTCATGAAATTGTCTTTTACTTAGTTGAGCCTAGTTCGGCACAAGGCCAAATTTATAGGGCACCAAGTAAGAATCAAAGTCACTAACAATAGTCTCTTATTCAAACTTAGCATTACACCATGTGAAGGCGCTCAAGAGAAAGGGAGAGAGTATGAAAGTGCGTGTTTAGGAGAGATTGAAAAAATAAGTATGTATGTATATATATGTGTATATATGTGTATATGTGTATATATATATGTGTATGAGTGTGTGTCCGTCAGTGTGAAAATGTGCTATTTTAAAACGCCTACACACTCGTATTTAGCATGGTAGAAAGGGGGAGTATATACTTAGAGACACTTTTTATCTATATTTTATTTCTTTATTTTTTTAAATTCTATTTTATTTATTTTTTTATTTTTCGGATTTTTTTCTTTTCCCTTTTTTTTTTTTAAAGCCTATTTTTTTTCTTACTTTCTTTTGTTGTTGTTGTTGCTAGTTTTGTTTCTTACAGCTGGAGGTCGCTTTTGCAGAAACGTTGTCCAGTGTCACGCTGGTAGTTATATAGTAACCCAGTCCACTGAAAAAAAAAAAACTGTGAGAAAGGGTCAGATCTAGGCTAAGGAACAGAGGGTCGGGTTTCCGAGACAAGAAACACAGACGATTCAATTGTCATTCTTCTTTTTAAAAAATATATATGCAAAGACCTCCCACTTTTCTTTCTTTCTCTTTCTTTGTGCTCTTACGAATGAGTCATCGGAAGATGTACTAATGATATTTACCAAGCAGAGGCTAGTTTGACACAAGGCCATCTGGTTTGTTGCACCGCAGTGTGAGTAGATACATTTGTTGGGTTCAAAGTTGAACAAACCAACCCCGACACGAGTGTTAGACATAAGTAAGTAAAGTCGTCGGGGCGGCCTAATGTCGGTATCAGCAAGACAGCGAGGGAGTCTATCCCCTTTCCCTAGCGCTAGACCAAGGAGATTATTTTAGCGTCTGAGGTGGAAAGCTGAACCTACCATCAGCTCCTTATTTTACAGCACAGATCCCTGTGCTACTCATAACGCTGAGTTGGCGAGGGCTGGTATCGAACTAGGAACCTTGTGGTTCCTAGCCGAACGCTCTACCGACTGAGCTAACCCGGCCCTTTGAATATAAAGGACTTTAATACAAGCACATCGAGAAGCATTTAAGACAAGATATATGCGTATACAAGATACATGAGAAAAGTTACATAGTAGATATACACGTACATAGAAAAGGGATAAGATACAATAAAAATGTATACAATGGTTATCTAAATGTACATAGAAAAGATAGGGATAGTTATGGAGAGTCCATAGGTTAAAGACACTTACTAGCGTTGTGTTGGGAGCTGAAGCCCCCACACGAGAGGGGTGTAGACATAAATCTCTAACCCATGTGTGTGAGGTCCCGAGGAGAAAGAGAGTTCGAATCTCGCGCTTGCCTGCTTAAATAGCAAAACACCTAGAGGTATATACACGAAACAAGAGGGAAGATAACTCTTCCAGCCAAAGGGAAAACAATCCCACACATTTATAGTATAGCCTATGAATAAGTAAACAACGACCGAATCTTTAATATAATGTTAATTTTATTGTAATTCAAAATTACCAGGATATAATCATTTCTACAAGAACATTAGGCAATCAAAACGGATATTATTAGGTATTCTTTATTAACAAACT
>CM042172.1:63940314-63945314 GCA_023376005.1 Doryteuthis pealeii | reverse complement strand
GTGTGTGAGAGTGTCACACACAGAGAGAGAGAGAGAGAGAGAGAATGAGAGAGGGGAGAGAGAAAGAAAGAATGTGTGTGTGACAGAAATAGAGAGAGAGAGTGTGTGTGTGTGTGTGTATGAGAGAGAGAGGGGAGAGAGAGATGGAGGGAATGTGTGTGAGAGTGTCACAGAGAGAGAGAGAGATAGAAGAGGAGAGAGAGAGAGAGGAGAGAGAAAATGAAAAGGATCAACTAAAGTATAGAATAAAATTAAATGTAACGAGATATAAGACAGATGAATAGATAGATAGATAGATAGATAGATAGATAGATTGATGATGTCTCCCTAGTTTGACGAGAAGGTTACCGAGTTGACAATCTTATTTTTCAGCCCTTTCGGTATTTTTTTTTTTTTTTGATTCTCATTCTTATATTCCTTATATTTTTGTTTGTAATCCTATTTTTTTCTAAAACTTTTAGTTTTTCATTTCTCCTTTTTTTTTTTTTCAATTCTTTTCTTTTTCGTTTACCTTTTCTTTTTGGTTTCTTCTTTCTTTGTTTCTATTTAAAAAATATTATTTATCATTATTATTAATCATATTATTATTATCATTATTATGATTATTAATTATATTTCAAATAAAGATAGAATTGAAAGTATATTATTGTCTTATTAAAAAGAAATATTATTAAAATTAGAAATTACAATTTCTATTATAAAAGTTTGTCACATAATAATTTTTGTTCGTAATCCCATTTTTTCTCAAATATTTTCTTTTTTCATTCCTCATTTTTTCTTATTCTTTCCTTTTCTTTTTCTTTTTTTTCCTTCTTTCTTTGTTTCTATTTCCTATTCAAATTTCTTATCTTTTCAGATTTTCTTTTTCTTTGTTCCTTTTTATCTTAATTTCTTACTCTCTTTTCTATAAATCTTTCTTTAATTTCTTTTTATTCTCTTTATTTCTTTCAGTCAGTTTTGGCCTTTATGTCTTTCTTGTATTCTTATTCTTATGCTTACTTCTAGTTTTCGTTCTTTCCTTCTTTTTTTTTGATTTTCCTTCTTTTTCTATTATTCCTGCATTTTGTTCCACCTTTCTAGTTTCACCTTTCTTTCTTTTTTTCTTTCATTCATCTACGTCTATCATTTTTGACTTTCTTCTATCCTTTTTTTTCTGATTTCCCTTCTTTTCTATTTTCCTGCATTTTGTTTCCACCTTTCTAGTTTCACCTTTCCTTCTTTCTTTTTTCTTTCTTTCTTTAATTCATCTACGTCTATCATTCATTTTTTTCTTTCTTTCTTCTTTCTTTCTTCTAATGTACATTTTTTCTTTCTTTCTTTCTTTCCTAATTCATTTTCTTTCTTTCTTTCTTTCTTTCTTCTTTCTAATGTACATTTCTTTCTTCTTTCTTCTAATGTACATTTCTTTCTTTCTCTTTCTTCTAATGTACATTTCTTTCTTTCTTTCTTCTCTAATGTACTTTCTTTCTTTTCTTATTATTATATTATTATTTGAACTTAAAGTTTGCTCTTTCTTTCTTTCTTTCTTTCTTCTCTTGTATCGTTCTGTCTTTTTTCTTTGATTCTTTTACTGTTTCTTTCTTTATTATTATAACTTTTTTGCTCTTTCCTTCACTCATTCTTTCTTTCTTTCTTTCTTTCTTTCTTTCTTTCTTTCTTTCTTGTATATTTTCTCGTTATTTTTTGTATTTTTGGGTGATTATTTCTTTGTTTTAGTATTACAGCTTTTCTTTTTCATCGTCAATTTTTTTCTTTTTTTGATTCATCAATCTGTTTTTCTTTTATTCTTTTAGCGATTCCTTCTTTGTTTTATTATCATTGTTCCCCCCCTATTCCCTTAGTATCTATTGTTTGTTTGTTTGTTTATTTGTTTGTTCCTTCCTTTCTTCTTTCTACATTTCTTTTTTTCCTTTCTGTCCTTCTTGTATCTTATCTTTTTATTTCTTTTTTGGCGATTCTTTCTTTGTTTTATCATTATGGCTTTTTATCCTTAATGTTCCTTCTTTCTTTTCCATCTTTCTTTCTTTCTTTCTTCTTTCTTCTTTCTTTCTTGTATCTCTTTCTATCTTTTCTTTGCTTCTTTTCACAATTCTTTCTTTGTTGTATTATCATCGCTATTCCATTTTCCCTTGGTATTATTCTCTGTCCCTCTCTCTTTTTCTCTCTCTCTCTCTATATATATATATATATATATATATTTCTTTCTTTCTTTCTTTCTTTCTTTCTTTCTTGTATCTCTTTATATCTTTTTCTTTGTTTGATTATTATAGTTTTCCATTTTCCCTTAGTATTTATTCTACCCCCTCTCTCTCCTCTCTCTCTCTCTCTATCTATCTATCTCTTTTCTTTCCTTCTTTCTTTCTTTCTTCTTTCCTTCTTTCTTTCTTTCTTCTTTTTCTTTCTATTGTTATTTTTTTTCGATGTCCGATCAGTTTTTGTTGCTTTGTAATTTTTTTTTACTTACCTCTTTTCAGACATTTTTTATTCCGTTGCTTTTCACATACAAATCTGCTACCAAGAAAGAAAAAAAGAAAAAATATAATAAAAAATGAGAGGCCAAAAGAAAAATCATCAATACAAAAAATATCTATAAAAAAATCTCCGTTGGAAAATGAATGTTGTTGCAACTGCCCTCACCCCACACGACTGACCCTTAAAGAAAACTACTGTGACCAAAAACCCCATCATCTCTCACCTACACAATCCTTGTCCGTTGTCCACGTCACATCCTCGATTCAGAATGCGTCCGGCTTTCTAATTACCGGACACCAGAAATATTTGACAGCGGTTGAATGTCAATGACAGGTGGAAAGAGACGGTTGAAATTGCTTACATGTCCACCTTATTTTCAATTCTTCTGGACGGCCTTTGTGGCACTTCTTTACCTCGGCGTTGTTTGCTCTTTAGAAGGTGTTATTTGGTCAACATCAAAAGTTGCTTTCTTTTTTTCTCTTTCCATTTTTTGTTTCGATAAAAAGAAAGATAAATACGCGTGGGTCAGGGTTTCTTTTATTTTCTTACTTGTCAAAGTGTTTTGACATATGCGAATCAATCATAAAAACATTGGCTTTAGTTTTTGGACTCTGCCACCATAAGTATAAGAATATATATATATATATATATATATATATATAATATATATATATATAAATTAAAAGAAAGGAAATGAATCCGACAGTATGAGTATGAAAAGGTGGAATGAAAACATCACACAATGCTGTTAAAAAGAAAACAATTTATAATATAATGATAGCTGATACTGATCAATATTTCGATTTTACAAAAATCATCATCAGAGCTCATTCACACCGTGGTGTTTGGGTCGGAGAAGAATGTCAAATCAGTTCACAAACAAAAAACCTTAATTTTGCAAAAAAGAACGAAAGTTGTTACATTATTCACCAATGTGGGCTTTCGCGCCATATATATGTCGGTCATGTCGATATGCATACTTTTTTTGTCGGTAAACTATCGAAATGTAGCGGTTTTGAGATGTTGGCAACAAGACGAATTAACTTACTTGGAAGGGGATGGGTATTAAATAAATAAAAATTACTTTTCTAAAAATCTTTTGAATTCCAACCGTCACATTTTTTTTTAATATTGGTGTTCCAATTTTTGGGCTTTAGGGAGTGGTAAGCACCCCTTCATGACCATTACTACCAGATCCACCCTGGGCTGGAGTGGTAGTACCTGTTAGGATTCCACCTATGGGTTAAATAGAAAATACTCAGTTAATAAAAAATTATTATTATCTGCGTTATTCGGACTATTGTCCCATCTTCATTGTTATTTGTACAATGTTTCGACCGATATGTCCCCCGGCCTTCTTCATGTATTTCTTGTCGAACTCGGGAACCTTCTCGGACTCGGGGACCTTCTTTTCGAACTCGGGAACTTTCTTGTCGTAATCGGGAGCCATCACGGAACTCTGAACCTAACCCCTTATTTAGTCCACGGGGGTATCCTGTTCTCATTCTGCTAACCATAGCTGGAGTAGGAGTTGTGTTAATTATTTTTCTAACTGCCTCTACTCAGGATTGAACTCGGTATCCAGTGATAACTGTCACTTAGAACTGTCTTAACCTAACCACCTTTTCCACTAGGCCATGTGTCCAATTGGACCAATGAGAACAGGATACCCTCGTGGACTAAATAAAGGGTTAGGTTCAAGGGTTAGGTTGTTTTTTTTTCATGCGCACTTATATATGCCACGGTTATGGTCACATGATCAAAGTTAGAATCTGATTCCGCATTCTAATCATGACCGATCCGCTATCAGTATGCACCAAGGAAGTGGCTCGATTTCTCTGGTCGGAAGGAGTGTCAAGGACTGGAATTCATCGAAGGTTTTTAGCACAATATGGGGACAGTGCACTATCGCGTAGAAGTATATATGATGGATAAATATCTAAAAGTTCCGGACAAGTGTGACGCACAAACAGGAATCAGAACGCCTGATGAGAAGATTCAGCAAGCTTGAGAGATGGTAATTGCAATCCAGTGATTTATCATCGATGAAGTAGCGTATTCTTTGCATGTTATCAAATCATCCACGATGATATCGGCTTGCATAAAACAAGAATGTGGATGATTTTTTTAACCACCTCGTAAGTAAGAAAGTAAAGTCGTCAGGGCGGCTAATGTCGGTATCAGCCAGGCGAGGGAGTCTATCCCTTTTCACTAGCGCTAGACCAAGGAGATTGTTTTTGCATCTGAGGTGGAGCGCCACATCTACCATCAGCTCCTTACTTTACCTCACAGATCCCTGTGCTACTTATAACGCTTAGTTGGCGAGGACCGGTATCGAACTAGGAACCTTGTGATTTATAGCCGAACGCTCTACCGACTGAGCTAACCCGGTCCATCAACCGGAGTTACCATTTAAAAGAATTACTATCTCAGACACATGCGGGCGTGGCTAACGTGTTTGACTGTGGCATCCTAGTAGACGAGTTCAAAATAATGTCGCGGTATTACATTCACTTTCGGACTAATAC
>CM042172.1:63925314-63935314 GCA_023376005.1 Doryteuthis pealeii | reverse complement strand
AAATCGTCATACATAGAATAAATACTCAAAAATTGAACATGCAACATTAGACAGTCCTCATTGTTTTTTTAAAAAAGGTTTAATAAATACATGACTGGTATTGTTACATAATAATTGGATCCCTAATACATTTTTAAGGTAGTGTAGAAATCATTATGGCGATCAGTATAGCTGATGGCCTTGAGGGTGAGTGACGGCGCTTGACCTCACTCTGACCTTGCTTTCTGGGGATAGACCGTGAGAAACGGAACCCCGATAGAAAGCCCCCTTCCGGTTTAAGGGGTAAGCAACTCAGTTAGCAGTTAGAACTTAGAAGCCGAGCTAGCAAGATGTAAGGATCCGCGCGCATTGTCTGGTCTGGGGATTTATGAATAAAGTAACATCAACATAAGTCTTGTGTTTATTACTAAAAACAAACAATGACACAGGGCTTCTGATAACAAGAAATCCCTACCAACAGAAACCAGACCCGGAATCCTCAATAGAAGACCAGACGAGACCTTAGAAGATATATCAGGCCAGAAGAATAGACGACCAGAGTAAGAAGTAGTAAGAAAGGTATGTAACGTTATATGCTGATTTGGCTTAGTGAAAAGACCAGTATATAACATATACCTATTTAGTGCCGGTAAAGAAGCAACAGTATTATATATCTATATTATGGACTCTCTCGTCGATTTTCGACGCATGAGGGTTCACACACACAATGAACACCCACACAGTGATTTGTTTATAGTGGTGAAGGCTTGTGTTGGACCATCCACAATTTTTGGCACAGTCGATTGGAAAGAATTGGTGCATCAAAGGTTGCCATACCCAATCAACGACCGACCTCATGAATTTTGAATTCAGAGTTATCCCTCTCCTAGACTGGTTACCAACCAAGGCTGAAGGGCCCAGTCTGCCCTACTATTTAACCCATAGCTGGAGAATTTTAAATTCAGAGTTATCCCTCTCCTAGATTGGTTACCTAGCCAAGGCTGAAGGCCCAGTCTGCCCTACTATTTAACCCATAGCTACTATTTAACCCATATCTATATATAGTTTGTTTTATTTTAATATATTTAAAGTTTACATTTCCAATTGTTTTATTTTTTAATCCTTTAATGAATTTGATGATTTTACTTACTTAGGGTAGAACTCGATGACATTGAATTTTTAACTCCCACTCCTCAGGCAATATGTTTAAAAATCTATTTTTACATCGCCCGGAGGGTGTTTTTTATTTTGCTTGTAGGAATAAGAAACAAAACAAAGTCAAAATGGTTTAATCGAAAATCTTTATTGATATTTGTTACAACTTCTCAACCGGGGGGGGGGCGTTGTGTGCAATACTTACCTTGCCAGTCGAAGTCGAGTAGACCCGAAATAGGGAGTAGTAGAAATATCCATGACAAATTAATCCGAAATACATGAACTTACTCTTGATATAGAACCGACGGTCAGAGTTCAAATCTTGGACGAGGCCAATTGTGTTTCACAATTTGGGAACTGCATTAATCCATTTTACCCAAGAAGTTTTGACATGCCTTAAAATCCAAGTAACCTATTTACGGCTTCATTCTTTATTCGATTGATTTCACTTTATATTCAATAGGATCCGGTGGTGAGGACCGAGTTCTGGAAATTAGAAAAGTGTGAAATCAGTGCTTTTCAGAGATTACTACCTGCTCCAATTTGATCCGCATTGGTATTACCTATTGGGTTCTAGCTATAGATCAAGTAAATTGTTATTGCTATTAAATTGGAATGATTAAAACCATATAACGATATGCAAAAAAATTATTATCAAATTGGAATCGTTGCTTATGACCATGTTGTTATTTTTAAATTATTGATATGTATTTACGAAACTCCTTCACCCGAGCAGAATGTGAGACTAAAGTCAATTTTTAAGCGGAGTTTAACCAGGTTTGAATTAAAGTGTTTTCGTTCTCCGAGACCAGTTAATATACCAATGATAAAGAGCACAGTCTAATCTACTACTTTCCCATAGCTGGAGTGAAATAGTTAGTCATACCTTTCCCAGGGGTATTAGCGCAATGGGAAATGCAAACAACATTGTCCAGGATTTGAACTCGAGTTAGCGTATCCATTTTCTACGACGATGACCATTATATCACGATCAACTTTATTATTGGTATTGGATGAGAATACTTGAAACTATATTTTGTACATACTGTTAGTATTTGTTTTTTGAAACTACGAGTGAGTGTCAAAAAGTAATGCCATTTTCTTTATTTCATATGATTTAAAAATAATAATACTAAGACCTACACTGAGACCCTAACAAGGCTCGTAGCAAGAATCCGACGAGTAAGGCCCAACTTGCCTATCGACAATAATCTCGTCCTGCATGGCAATGCTTGACCACACACACGCATCAAGACAAGGAGAAAATCGCATCATTCGGGGGTCAACTTTACCGCATCCTCTATACCCACCAGATTTAGCGCCTTCAGACTATCATCTCTTCGCCCCATGAAAGAGGGTTTGTGAGACAAACATTATTCCAGCGAGGAGAAGTGAAATCTGTAGTGACGTAGTGGCTCAAAGAACAGTCACATAATTTTATGGAGCAGGGATACGTGCTCACATTCAAAGGTGAAACATTGCTATTGAGAGAAACGATGACTATGTGGAGAAGTAGGGATGTGATCAAAGAGGACCAGCTTCATTTTGATATATGATCATGTTCCTGTGTTAATAATTATACCTGACCTAAACAAAATGACATTGCTTTTTGACTCACCTATGTGGAGAAGTAGGGTTGTGATCCACAGAGGGCCATCTTCGTTTTGATGTATGATACATGTTTCTGTGTTGGTAATTATACCTGACCTAAACAAAATGGCATTACTTTTTTACTCATACTTGGATATACTGCTGGTGATTATAAACTTTATTAAAATTTTGCGCTTGAAAACCATGATATTGCATATATATATATATATGCAGTGTTTACCTGTTTAAACTATTAAATATTTATCCTTGTACGGTAAATAATTGGAGACCTTAATTGTTAAGATGATTTCGGAATAAATTTTCCAAACACATAGAAATACAAGTAAATAAAGAAAACAGGGTATTAGGATTAATACGAAGGTCATATATATACATGGATAAAAAATGCTGAAAAATGTATTCATTGCATTGGTAAGACCTCATTTGGAGGACATAAAACTCATTGAGGGAGTTCAAAGGAGAGCTACTAAAATAATGAATGATTTAAAAAAAACCTTTCGTATGAAGAAAGACTTAGAAAGATTGACTTACCAACTCTGGTTTATCGACGTACAAGAGGGGATATGATTGAAGTCTGCAAATATATCCATGGATTTTATTCAGCGAACTTTGATCTACTAAAATTGCTCAAAATATCAATACCAGGGGTCATAAATTAAAACTCTTAAAAAGATTTTGTAAAGCAAATGTAAGACAAAATTATTTTAGTATCAGAGTGGTGAATACATGGAATAAACTACTATCATCAATAGTGAATGCCCCATCTCTAATCTCCTTAAGGGGAATGTTGGATAATCTGTGGAATGATTATAAATATTCTGTGGAATTAAGATGAATGTTTATAAGGAACAGCTGACAGTTCTCAGACCTAATATACTAGCTGAAAAGATATTATTATTATTATTATTATTATTATTATTATTATTATTATTATTATTATTATTATTATTATGATAAAGTGACACAGTTGGGTTGTAACATGCGGTAAAACCAACCAACCAACCAGCCAATAAACAAGCTCTCTTGATTCTATTTTTCTATCACTGCGTATTTTCCATTTCAAAATTCCATTCCAATGAATTATTCAATGATCCTGATTGAATTAATGTTTCTAAGTTATTTTTAATTTTTGCCAAATAGTTTTAGACTGTCCATTTTGCTATATGATTACTGTGTTGGTAATTTGGTAATTATACCTGTCTAAACAAAATGGCATTACATTTTTACTCATCTCGGATATACTGCTGGTGATTGTGAACTTTATTAAAAGTTTGGCTCTTGAAACCATGATATTCTATCTACATATGCAGTGTTTACATGTTTAAACTATTAAATATCAATTATTCTACGGTAAATAATTGGAGACCTCAATTGTTCAGATAATATCAATATAAAGATGCGCAAGTTGGGTTGAAACATGCAGTAAAAAACCAACCAGGCAGCCAGCAATAAACAGCTCTCTTGATTCCTATTTTTCTATCACTGCTATTTTTCATTCCAAAATTCCAATCCAATGAATTATTTAATGATCCTGATTGAATTAATTTTCCGATTTATTTTTTATTTTTGCCAAATAGTTTTAGACCGTCCATTTTGGGCAACAACTGCAGCGCATCAGTTCATAAGCTCCAATACCAAGTGTTAACTTCGGATAGAGACCTAGAAAAGAAAAAATACATTGTTATATATAATGATAAATTCAAAGAACCATTAAGACCTTTAAAAATCAATTTTTTCTTTTTGTTTTCTCAAAAAACATTTTGACTGGTATATACTCCGATCTTCTTCAGGTGTAAATGCACTAACCTAAGCAAATATACTCTTGTTCTCGTCTTTTCCTTGGTTGAGTGAAGCAAAATCAGTAATACACAAACATTTTTAATATTCTTTAGAAGCTCAGCTAAATGCCATCGAATACGGCTCTTGCTGGATATGCTTGTCCTACCTGCAAGCATGGCCTCTTCCCTCCTGCTAACTTGATTTTCCCAGTAGCTGAAGCTTTGAAACAGATGATCACTCGAATCAACTGGGCCAGGGCTGGATTAGGTTTACCATTGGTAAGATCTGCTTAATACATTATCTATCTTTTCTGTCCTAGTTTGAAAATCACATAGACAAGAAACTGACAGTTACCAAGGGCCATTGAGCTTATCTTGTCTTTCTTTCTGTGTTAGTATATCACAGATATACTAATGCTAATATTGGTCCATGAAATGAAACTCTAAGGCAAACTTAACTTGATATGTTAATTTATTTATAACTTTTAAAAAATTAAACAAGTAGTCATTCAGTTCTTATACACTGTATAAGAACTGAATCACTATGCAACAAAGTTTTATTTTTATTAAAAGTACTAGCAAATATATGCACCCTCCGGGTACAAGTATTTAAGTTTTAATATAATAAAATATCATGTTAAATTAGAAAGGCTAATGAAACTGAATAAGAATTCAGATAAAAATATTTGGAACAGAGGGGGTATAATCGGAAAATAGAACAACTTTGAAACTAACTGTTCCACCATTTTCCCTTACTCCCGTCTTTCAGTGTTAAATTTCCTAATTTAACTATTTAGTTAAAATAGGAAGAAAAGAATAAAATTACAGTTATTTCTTTATGTTAATTTATTTTTTGTTAAGATTTATCCCCGAGATTTTTGCTCATATTTATTAAGATAAAACCAAACAATTAGAAATCAATAATACTAAGCATATATTTATTAAAATCAAATTTTTGAAGATCAATATGCAAATTAGCCTTCCCATTCACACTGTAAACCGCTATTTCGTTGAATATATAAATACAATTGCATGTTATTAGTATGTAGATATTGTTAACAGTCTTAATGTTGTAAAACAATTTTACTAATAATTGAGGTTTAAATAAAAAATAAAATCATGGAAAATGTGTGTAAATAACAAAGGGAAATGTGACTTGTATAGTAATATAGTTTCGGTTACAGACAGACAAACCCACAATCTCCATTATAATAAGATTAATCCCAGTTCAGAAATTAAAAATATATACATTGGACTTCATTTCATATTCCACTAACATCTGTGCGGTAGATTATGGTAAAGATTTACGACCCTGAAATCAGTCTCCCCTCTGTAAGTTTCATGTAAACTTATTTGATATTTTAGTAGAAATTTTGACTGGGATCTTTGGGTGAAGCAAAATCGACGAGTGAAGCAAAATCAGTAATACACAAACGTTGTTTATTTTTTTTTTTTTTTGAAGGAGCTTCTAAAAATATTAAAAAATATTTGTCAATCATTATTATTAGTAATTTTGACTGTGATTATCCTTCATCTGAAATTTGAGTTTTTCTGATTTAACTTTGATCTCTGTCTCTTTCTTTCTTTCTTTCTTTCATTTTCCTTATAATATATACTCATTTTATTATTTCTTTATTTTATCTTTACAAAAGTCTGTAAGTTTTATTTTATTAATATCGTTTCTTTTCCATAATGGAATTTATTTATTAACATCCGTTTTAAAATTCTTCAATATTAACATTTATTCAATAGATAAACGTTAATACTGACTTGAAACCTAAAATTAACAGATTCCTTCAAACAAAATGGCATCAACACTGGAATAACAACATCCACAATAAATTATTACTAATCAAACCCACTTTGGGAGGCTGGAGACCAACTTTAAGGAAGTCTAGAAAGGAACAAGTCATTGTACCCTGATTACGCATTGGTCATACATGACTAATGCACTCCTATATACTCAAACAAGAATGACAACCATAATGTGGAACATGTCAAACACCTTTGACAGTTAAACACTTATTCATGGAATGCAGGTTTTTTGCCCACATCAGAAACGGTTATTTTAAAGCAAACAATATGAAAGATCTGTTTGAAAATGTCAACATGGAGGATATTCTCTCTTTTTTTAAGGAAATACAATTTTACCATAGAATATAGACATGAAACTAATCAATACCATACAACATAATCCCAATAATGTTAACACGTTGTTAAAACCAATTACTATAAAAGTATAAATATAAATACACGATATGTATAACCTCCTAACCGTTAGGCATGACATAACTTCAGACGGGTTTATATGCCGTTAAAATCAATGAATAGTTTACTCTCGCAGATCCATTACTACTGAATAGCGAGTTCGATCCTCTCTGGGTGTCCCATCCGACTCTGAGTCAATGGATCAGATATTAAGGGCGTCCAAGCGTGGTGTAATGGTTAGCAAACTAATCTCTCAGATCCATTCCTACTGAATAGCGAGTTCGATCCTCACTGGGTGTCCCATACTTGTGATCTTGAGTCACATCCGACCCGAGGTGAATGGGCGTCTCATCGTAGTGTAATGGTTAGCAAACTAGTCTCGCATGTCCATTACTACCGAATAGCGTATTCAATCCTCACATGATGTGCCATACATGCGACGTTGTTTCACATCATATCCATATTTTTTTTTTTGTTTTCAAAGACAAACCTTTATTTTATTTACTGTACTGATGAATATGGAGCAATCAAAATTCAAATCTATTGCTTGCTGGGTAGTATTTTTTCTGCTGACAAATCATTTTGACTAACTTTGATTCAGCAAACAAAATTGTTATCAAATTTAGAAATTTATAAGTGATAAAAGAATCTGATATTATTAATTTATATTACATACCCTTGAATTGATGTATCCAGATTTCTTACACTTTGTCTATCGTTATTTATTTGTCACTAAGCCTCTACTGATTGAAGAGATTGAAACTTTTCCAATAAGAACTTCTATGATATTAGCAGTTAAAATAATTGGTATATTACTTGGTAATTAAGATAAATTGAAGGCATCTATAAATGTTTTTTTTTAACGGCATATCAACCTCAGTGGGTCATTTAATGCCGATAAAGTTTTGAAATAAATCAATTCTAAATGGATAATACAATTTTTTTTATAAATACATTTTTCTATTTAACCCATAGATGGGACCCGAACAGGTACTACCACTCCGGGTCAGAGTGGACCAGGGAGCAATGGTGATGAAGGGGTGCTCCACATCCCCAAACCTCCAAAACTGGAACCTCACCATCAGATAGAGTTTAACGTCATTCCCAGGACATGTAGACCCGCAGCCACCGCCTTCTAGCACCCATATGATAAAGAGGGGTTGGGGCTTGCTATAAGGGTAATAGGGTTGGGAAAATCATATACGTGCTAGGGCTTGACGTGACCAGCCGATTGATCAGAGGGGGCCTCTCCGACCGCCCGTCTAGCCCAAGATAGGGCCAAAGTGGAGTATTGCATGTTATGAACTGCTCATCCACCTGGGCTCTATCCTTAAGCATCACGGATCGCCACCCACGGCAAACAGGTGGCCCCATTGGGGGAGTCTTACCCCTCTGCAGAGGTGCAGTCGGTGCATTCTAACGCCCCACCGACATAGTGGTTGTAGCATATGCAGTACTAAAATTGGAACGATACAGCGAACGCCCCAGCCGACAGGGTGGTATAAATGTTTGCTACATACTTAAAACTTTCTTTGATTTGTATTTACAAGTATATAAATAATTTTTTGCTAATATTTTTTTTATTTTTTTATTAGGTGTTTGTAGCTAAATAACTTGGGTCACCTTACGTGGTGCAATGGTTAGTAAGATGAATTAGCAAACCATTGTTAGGGAATTCGCTTCTCATTGGGTGCCCAATATTTGTGGCCTAAATAACCACTGAGTAATATAAAACACGGTGTTTTCAATTATGCTTGTAAAAAGTAATGTTCTCTAGTTACGTACTGGTATATTTGTGTTTAAAATATTAAAACTTAAGAAACTGGGCTAATCTAAATATCCTTGTAACATTTATATCTTTTAGGTCTTTAAAAAGTTTCATTGACCGACTTTGGTGTTTTGTAAACTGGTCACATAAGAAGTTTATATATACTAGGAAATTTATGCACCCTCCGGGTGCAAGTTTTTAAGTTTTAACATAATAAAATATCATGTTAAATTAGAAAGGCTAAAACTAAATAAGAATGCAGATAAACGATTTGGAACAGAGGGGGTATTATCGAAAAATAGAACAGCTTTGAAAGTAACTCTTCCATCATTTTCCATTACTCCCGTCTTTCATTGGTAAATTTTCCTAATTTAACTCTTTACTTAAAATAGGAAGTAAAGGATAATATTACAGTTATTTCTTCTTCTTAATGAATTTCTTTTAAGATTTATACCAGAGATTTTTGCTCATATTCAATAAGATAAAACCAAACAATTAGAAATCAATAATATTTAGCATATATTTATTAAAATCAATTTTTTAAGATCAATATGCAAATTAGCCTTCCCATTCACACTGTAAACCACCATTTTGTTGTATGTATAAATACAATTGCGTATTATTAGTATGTAGATATGGTCAACAGTCTTAATAATGTAAAACAATTTTATTATTCATTGAGGTTTAAATAAAAATAAAATCATGGAGAATGTGATGTAAATAACTAAGGGAATTGTGAATTGAGTAGTAATATTGTTTTAGGTTACAGACAAACAAACACACAATCTCCATTTATAAGATATATATATATATATATATATATATATATATATATGGTTCATTCCTCTGATCGAATTTTGAAGGAGTCTTGCATGGAGGTGTATTAGCACCACTTCTTTTTATAATTTGCCTAGATTACATACTACAAACAACGATTTCATACTAAAAATGGCAAAAAAGAGACAATATCCAGCAAATGATCTAGTTCTTCTCACAAATACACCTGCCTAAGCCAAATCTCTGCTGCATAGCCTGGAGCAGCGAGCAAAAGACATCGGTCTCTATGTCAACTCAAATAAAAGTTCATGTGTTTTAAACAACATAGAACCATCTCTAATTAAATAGCAAGCCTCTGAATTTAGTTGACCAGTTCAAAATTAACATCATCTACAGAAAGCGATAATATACGCATAGGAAAGACATGGACTGTTAGAGAAGTAAAGATGAACTCATAAGTGACATTCTTCTGTGTACTACTACTCATGGACACACCAATATTGGCCAACCAGCAAAAACTAATAGCCATCAATTTAATTTAGTAATTTAGATACAAGAATTAAAACAATCATCCCGCTCTGTCAGTGGGGCGTTAGAATGCACGACTGCACCTCTGCACAGGGGTAAGACTCCCCCAGTGGGGCCACCTGTTGGCCGTGGGTGGCGACCCGTGATACTTAAGGATAGAGCCCAGGTGGATGAGCAGTTCATGACACGCAATACT
>CM042172.1:63912814-63920314 GCA_023376005.1 Doryteuthis pealeii | reverse complement strand
TGGATTCATGCCCTTCCAAAAGGGAAACACAATAGGCCTCATCCAGAATTTAAACACACGTCACCGATTCCAGTTTCAATGACGATAACCGTTACGCCAAACATATATTGCCCTCTTCACTTCCTATCTCTTAGGTTTATTATTAATTATTTATTCTTACAGGAAATTAAGATAACTTCGTCGGAGATGAATTGGCGAATAAAGTAGCAATTTAGATTATTTGTGGGCATCTACAAGGGCCGGGTTAGCTCAGTCGGTAGAGCGTTCGGCTAGAAACCACAAGGTTCCTAGTTCGATACCCGCCCTCGCCAACTCAGCGTATGAGTAGCACAGGGATCCGTGCGGTAAAGTAAGGAGCTGATGGTAGGTGTGGCGCTCCACCTCAGACGCTAAAACAATCTCCTTGGTCTAGCGCTAGTGAAAAGGGGATAGACTTCCTCGCTGCATGAAATTAAACAAATCATCCATGCAAAATATCCAGTATTTTAAATAATTAACAACAAATGCTTATTTAAAAATTATTTCACTGGCCAACAAAAAAAAAAACATAAAAGAACATTGAAAAAAAACATAAAAATTTTTCTACTCATCACAGAAATAAATAAGCTTTTTAAAATGCAATTGTGAAACTGGTTACATGTTTTTCAAGCACGTATAGTTTTTTGAATTATTTATTTTTTATTCTATGAAAATGTACGTTATTTTAGGAAAGTTGTTTTACCGTCGAGGTGGAATGATACACATGGAAAAGAAAAGAATTAAGAGAAATTACGGGAGAGTTCCGAAACTAATGTCTCCTATTTATTTTTAAAGAAACTACAGCAAATACAGGAGAGCATGTATTGAAACGCACTTGGAGGACGGATCTCAGAAGCTGAGATATATATATATATATATATATATATATATATATATATATATACTAGCAAGAATATGCGCTCTCCGGGTGTAAGTATTTAATTTTTTAATATAAGGAAAGATCTTAAATTAGAAAAATCTAACGAAATTGAATAAGGACGCATATAAAATGATTACACTGAATTTAATTATATCATAATTGGTTTCTATATAAAAATCATTTATAGAAAAAAAACCAATAGTATTAGAGACCATATAACACCAAGTAAGTCTTTATCAAAGTCTTTATTTGTTAAAACCAGTATGCAAATTCGTGACAGCATATATTATGTAAATCTTTATTTCTTAGTTAGTCAGATTTTCATTGAGACATCTTTAATAAATAAGGTATATTTTATTGTATGTATTAATGATTTTAACTATAATCAAACAGTCAATGTTAATCTTAAGAATATTGATATAAACAGGTACTTAGTTCCGGTTACAAAAAACACCGAATTTCCATTGTGATAATAATATATATATATATATATATATATATATATATATATAGAGGAGAGAGAGAGAGAGAGAGAGAGACAGACAGACAGACAGACAGACAGACAGAAGTAACTGGATAGCATGACAAACTTTAATTACCATACTCTCTACTTAATTTTGTCTCATTCTCTCTCTTCTCTCTCTCTCTCTATATATATATATATATATATATATATATATATATATATATATATATATACGTGTGTGCGAGAGAGAGAGTGTGTGTGTAAAAAGAGTAAATCAATCCGACCAGCACGGGATGTTGTACTACCTTATAATAAACATCCACCCAGTGCAACTCCCGTGTTTGTCTACTTTTCTCCATATATATATATAAACACACACACACAACACATATATATATATATATATTATATATATATATGGGTGGGGTTACCGTGTTACTTACATAGACCGGTGATTAGTAATGTTAACCTGTTCGTAGATTTTCTAATTTAGCATGTTTGTTTTTCAAGTTGTATACAGATTCTATGGCCTTGTGTCAGACTAAGTTAATCTTACTAAATAACTGTGTATGCGTGTTTATTTGTGCCAAGGGACACACAAGATCAGTTAAATATGTCAGATTTAGGACTGAATGATAGAAATCTTAGCCGAGGTCAGACACTCGGAACGAACAAATCCAGCATCTGTTGAACATATTAAGGCCGTAAATAGAACCAATTGTTGGTCTCTATCTTAAAAAACAATTCAATGTCGGCAAAATTTAAGGGCAAAAGTCTGCAAAAAATAACCAAAGGACAGAAATAATTCATTATTATTTCGTAGTTTTTTTGCGATTAGGATTTTTTTTAATCATTCCAATGTGTTTTTGTTCTACTTGGTTTTGTGTCCTGATCGCGATAACATCTCATTAACATTTGATTTAAGTTAACTTAAATCAGTCTTGAGATCCTTCCTCATCTGGCTGACATCTTTGATTACGTTCTTGGGATTTCGAATTGAAACCTTTGTCCAGTGCTTGTCGTTCTGAGTAACCTTCTGAGTAGTGAGAACCGAGCCCTTTATTCCCAGACTGTTCTCATTTCGTTTTCCTATTCTCTGGAGATATCTGATAACACTAGTTTACAAAGAAATTGAGGCAAGAACAAAAATAGCTGTTTTAACGTTATTTGGGGGTGCTGAATTGAGATTTGAAATCCGTTTTTACTCATCACCTCTAGATTTTTAGATATGCATACTGTACATTTTGTACACATACTGTACATAAAGGCGTATATACATTCAGGGTTAATTTCTAATATTGTGTGACTTTAGTTATGCAATAAATGTAAGTGATAGCATTACATTATATTTACAGCCCTATATTAAGACGGATTTTGGCAGTTAAGCGTAGCCAACACGTCTCAATGAACAGCCAGTAGTGCACTGGCAGTCAACAGAGCCTCTAAGAAAACACATTTCTAACTGTCTGCGGTACTATGAATTGTGTACATTGTATCATCCAAATATACTTATTCCGTCAATGTTCTTTATCTATCCTGTTTTATCTAATAAGCTACTGCATCTGTTGAAATAAGCACGTATATACTCTGTATATACTAAAATGAGACTATTTAAAAGACAGAAAACTAGAGGTGATAGAGCAAAACTGTTTATAAATTTGAATTCAGCACACCCAAATTAGTAAAAAAAACACCTATTCACATTCTTGCCTCAGACAAAAAATATTTTTTGTAAACCTGTGTAATTTAATACTCCTTTTCTCTCTTTAATATTGCTTCCTCAGCTCCTTCCAACAAAAAATGAATGGGGGTGGGATCTTTGCGTTACCCACAGAAGACTACAGCCATGTTACTACTGTATGACTGCATCAATTGAACTTTAATGAAATGTTTAAAAATATTTGGCCGCCCTGTTGACTGGGGCGTTAAAATACACCGACTGCACCTATGCAGAGGGGTAAGACTCCCCAATGGGCCACCTGTTAGCCGTGGGTGGCGACCCCGTGATGCTTAAGGATAGAACCCAGGTGGATGAGCAGTCCATAACTTGCAATACCCCACTTTGGCCCTAGACAATTATCCTAGCATGATTGCCCTACCCTATTGCCCTTATGGCAAGCCCCCATTTTATCCTACGGGTGCTAGAAGGTGGTGACTGAGGGCATACATGTCCTGGGAATGACGATAAACTCATTCTGATTGTGAGGTTCCAGTTTTGGAGGTTTGGGGAATGTAGAGCACCGCTTCATCACCATTGCTCCCTGGTCCACTCTGACCCGGAGTGGTAGTACCTGTTAGGGTCCCATCTATGGGTTGAATAGAAAAACATGAGTTTATAAACAAAATTGTATTATGCATTAAGAATGAATTTATTTCACAACTTTGTCGGCATTAAATGACCCACCGAGGTTGATATGCCATAAAACAAAACAAACCAAACTAAAAATAGTTGGATTGGAACTACACAAGGATGTTGTGGTTTGTACGGGAAAGTCCTTGAAGCAGCATCTTACAAATCAGCAGCAATGGATGGATGACAAGTGAGAATCAAAGTCACATGATTAATTAAAATCCCTCTATCTGCAACTGCGGAGGCGCATGGGGTAATGGTTATCGTCGTAGGATTGGACACGGCGAGACGAGTTCAAATCCTGGACAAGACTGTTTACATTTCAAATAGCGCAAATATAATTGGACGATATATGCATTCATATATTCTCCATCCAGCTACAGGTAAATATTAGGGCAGACCGGGTACTTTAACATTGGTTAGGCAACCTGTATTGGAGAAGGAAAACTCAGAATTAAAATCCGTTGAAATGTTGGTAAAACTCCCGGTGACGCTTTGGAGGCGTTCTTACGTACATTATAACTAATGAATATTCATAATCATCTATTAATAATGGAGATTCGCTTCCGGTTTTTTCTGTAACAAAAACTATGTCACTGCTTACGTCACTATACCCGTCATAAATCTTCATAACATAGGATAAACACACGCAACATTTGAGCATGGAACATTAGACAGTTCTCATTATTTTTTTAAACAAGTTTTAATAGATACATCCCCAGTATCATATATTTATATATAGTTTGTTTTATTTTATAGATATTCAAAGTTAATAGAACTTAGTTTCGATTTCAAATTTTTTTTTTTTTTATTCCTTTATAAATTTGATGATTTCATGATTTATGGTTCAAACTCTCCGACATTTAATTTTTAACTTCCGCCTCCTCAAGCAATATCTTTCAAAAAATTATTTTTACATCGCCTGGAGGGTGTTTTTTATTTTGCTAGAAATAGCAATATAAAGACTTCAACTTTCGCATGAATCACATTAGAATTTCCACGTTCACAAAATAGAGACATGAAGCAGCATTTCTATGTTTTTTTTCGTTGTTTCTTTTTTGCTTTGCGTATGTGAATCTTGCCTCATATATACGTCTGTCTGTAAATACATATCTATTTTTGCATTTGGCGAGGAATATTTAATATTTATCAATTTTCCTCGTCTATTCTATTAATGCATTTCATATGGCAATTGTAGATATCATAATAAAGATGAGGACAACTGGCTGAAACATCAAACTTATTCAAACATTATTTAGTTTGGATCATACCACCCATCTAGCCTAAGTAAGGACCAAAGTGGAGTGTTGCATGTCCTGGATGGCTCATCCACCAGGTTCCATTCTTAAGCATCACAGCTCACCACCCATGGTCAATAGGGGGCCCCATTTAGGGGAGTTTTATCCCTCTGCAGAGGTGCATTCTAAAGCCAACAAGGCTACCCAATAGAAGAAAGAAATTATAAACAAACACATATTCTCGTGGTCATTTTTTGTGGCAGTATAAAACAGAAGTTTCTTACATATTAGTTAGTTTGGACCATAGATATTCAGTTCAGTTCTTTTATTTATTTTTTTTTTTTAATGAAATCATTGCACATTCGGTTTTCCGGTTAATGCCGGGGGTCCAGCGAGCTTCGGCCGCTGGACTCGTCGAGAATTTAATAATAGCGTCGATTCCTGAGGCGCCCCCCTTGTGAGGGAATGCCAAAGGGATCGACGCAATTTTTGTTCTTTCCCACCCATGAGCTTCGGCTTGTGGGTGGGCCCACGTTAAAACGAGGCCTTGTGCCCAGTCCATACAAGTAGGGTATGAGACAAATATATTCAGTTCTGTTCTTGTGTATGATATGCACCACCCAGCTTTTAGTCTTAGAATTCTGAGGAAAAATATAGGAATAATTATGGTTATAGATTTAGTGTCACTAATAAGCCAGACTGAAGATGACAATGTCTAGCTTTTTTGCTTTCATACAGAATATTGTCTCGAGTGAACAATATTTTTGTAGATTGGTCTACTTATGTATTTCAATAATTTTGGCGTATTTCAATGCATCAAATTTTGAAAATGAAGCGACTTGAGGACGTGAGATAACAATTTCTTTTAGGTTTTATCCTGCTCTACAATTTTATTATTGAAGAAGAGAGTTATGAAAACGATTTGTTCATACACCATTTAACATAGATATATACATACATACATGATGGCAGCAAACTCGTATTCAAGTATTGCCATTGCTTGATAAAAAAATAAAAGTTCAACAGTTAAAAGAATATAACTGTGAGCTTCCAAAAGTTCAACAATGAGCTGGACGAAAGTGGCTCTTTAGTCCTGCCAATGTCTTGCACATCTTCCCACATTTACAGATAATTCCAGGGAGTACAGGGTATTTTATTAGTCCATCTCGCCGATGCACAGATTGGTGACTGATCAGGCCAGCCTTGCTCATACATAGCCTTCCACACTGGTCACATAGTAGACCGATTTGAAGCCCTTGGTTGTCTACTTTTTTATTCTTGCGAATATCTCAATATCTCATTTCAACTGCTCATGCTGTATACGGTTGGTCTCCAACATACACACACACACACACACACACACTCACACACACACACACACACACACACATATATATATATATATATAAGTTTTGTTGAACTGTACAGACAATTCTTGTCGGACAAGTTTTTGGTTGATTCTTTCTAATTTTTGGGCCATCTTTTTGGTGTCGAGTGTAACTGGTGTAACAGTCCACCCAAGGTTTCAAAACGAGCGCTTTCGGAAATACAGTTTGCCATCATCAGGTAGGAAACGATGGTATGGTTTCGTGTCTCGTTTTTAACGAGAACGAGTAGTAGCAAGGAATTAGAAGTGGAGGTAATAACAACTGGTATATACCCCTCCCCTTCTCACATTTTGTGCCCCCCGCCCACAAAAAATTACTACTGCATTGTTTGCTCAAACCATTACCATTCCGACAACCTCCCACTACTAATTGTTATTACCTCCCACTTCTAATTCATTGCTACTACTCGTTCTCGTTGAAAACGAGACACGAAACCATACCATCATTTCCTACCTGATGATGGCAAACTGTGTTGCCGGAAGCGCTTGTGTTGAAAAATTTGGTGGACTGTTACACTAGTTGCACCCCAACACCAAAAAGATGGCCCGAAAATTAGAAAGGATCACCCAAAATCTTGTCCGACAAGAATTGTCTGTACAGTTCAACAACATTTGTATAAAAGAAAAATGCTGCCAAAATACACTTATATATATATATATATAATATGGATGCTATATCTATGAGTAAACAGTGCTCAATATCATTGATAAAACATTTATATTTAAGTTAATGTAGCGTGGACAGGGAGTCAAGGGATCCTGGTTACTGACAGTTTCTCGCCTATGCGATGTTGGTCTAAAGATCGCATAGTCAGTAATCAGTTGCCGTTGAATCCATGTTAACGCTACCTTAACTGATATCAATACTCTTGGGAAAGGTATGAACTTACTAACCCCACCAGATATGGGTTAAATAGTTTTCTACTATATGGATGACATTAAATATCCCGCGATGGTTGATATGTTACTAAACAACGATAACCGTTACATATTTGCGCCTTCTTATCTTTTATACATAAGTTAGTATTTTTTTAAATTTTTTTAATTTTTTACTAGTAATTCATAAAATGTTCGTAAGTATTTATTTATTTAGGTTAGGTTTCAACTCTTCCTTTTACCCGACCGATACCAAATTCTCGGACGACGTTTTTGGGCCATCTG
>CM042172.1:63882814-63907814 GCA_023376005.1 Doryteuthis pealeii | reverse complement strand
AAATCCTGGACATGCTAATTGCATTTCACTTAGCGCTTATACCATTGGGAAAGGTATGAATCCTACTCTCCCTCCAGCTATGGGTAAGTAGTAGGGCAGACTGGGCTCTTTAACCTTGGTTAAGCAACCGGTCTAGGAGAAGGAACACATTGAATTCAAATCTGCTGAACTCCGCTTAATAAATTGACATTGGGTCGCATCCTGCTCGAGCGGAGGGTTTGGTAAATATATATATGGTCCCAATTTTCCTGGTAGAGCACTGTAGAGGAGACATTAGTTGAACAATCAGCGTTTAGCGTAAGGCATTTATTCACCTGTTGTAAACAGACTTGAGTTCGCTGGTGATTGTAAAACATGCATTCTGTAAGTATGTATCAATTAACTGTTCGGCTCTGACTGACAACCTCTGACGGCCGTAAGTATAAGGAGCTTGGCAGACGAAAATTCTGTTGGGTTTCGCTCCCGGCTAGAGGTAGCTGTTAAAAAAGTCGAGCCGCACTGATAAGACGTAAACGTCGAAACACGTGTCAGTGGATGACTGACACCACACACACACACACAACACACATACATATATATATATATATATATATATATTATATATATATATATATATATATATATATACACCAGTCCCTCCTTTTCTCTTCAGGATGGTCCTGTTTCTGAAGAGAACTAGACTTCCTGGCATGCATGACATACTTGTCTAATACAACCTGAGATGGGCTGGCCCCTTAAACAAACTTAGGGATAACAGACTGCCAAAGCAGATTCTGTACTCTGAACCGAGAGAGGGATCGCGTGGAATCGGTAGACCAAAGCCCAGATACAAAAAGAATATCAAGAGAAACAAGGAGGACTTGAACATCTCTATAGTCAGTTGACAAGACGCAACCAGAGATCGAATCAAATAGAGAAAACAGATTTGCATAGTTTCATCATCTTAGACAGCAAGGAATAATAATAATAATAATAATAATAATAATAACACACTCGAAGACTTCACAAAAAAGAGCAAAGACGGATTACTTATGGCTGCCAACAATAGTAGATGTGGCATATGGACAAATAGAAAAACAACAAAGTCTAGAAAAAAATTGGAAGAAAAATAACTATATGGACACTTCAAACGACACATCGGAGAGGTTGCACATGAAAAAACCTGGATGTGGTTAAAAAAAGGAAAACCTTAAAAGAGAAACTGAATCACTAATAATTGCTGCACAGAATAATGCCATAAGGACAAGCTATATCAAAGCAAAAATTGATAAGACCCAACAAATAGTAAATGTAGACTATGCGGTGACAGGGATGAGACTGTAAAACATGTACTATGCGAATGTAGCAAACTAGCACAAAGGGAGTACAAAACTAGACACGACTGGGTTGGGAAGGTGATCCACTGGGAATTATGCAAAAAATTTAATTTTTATAATACAACAAATTGCATAAACCAGAATCTGTTCTTGAGAATGTAACGCATAAAATTATCTGGGACTTTGAAATAAAAACGGATCACCTTATCCCAGCAAGAAGACCAGACCTAGTGTTGATAAACAAAAAAGAAAGAACTTGACAACTGGTGGATTTTGCAGTTCATGCAGATCACAGGGTGAAGCTAAAGGAAAATGAAAAAATTGAAAAATATCTGGACCTTGCCAGAGAACTGAAAAAGTTATGGAATATGAAAGTCAAATTGATACCAATTGTAGTTGGTGCACTTGGAACGGTCCCAAAAAGATTGGAAAAGTGTTTGGAAAATTTGGAAATCAGAGGAAGGATTGAAACCATTCAGAACACTGCACTGCTGCAATCTGCCAGAATACTCAGAAGAGTCCTGGAGACCCTAGGAGACTTGCTGTCACTCAGACTCCAGTGAAAGACCATCAGCTAATGCTGATGTGAAAACTCAAAAGGAGTAAATAATAATAACCAACCCCTGCACACAAGTTCAATATCTTATGCAGGGTTAACAGGTTTGAATTCTCAGTTTTCCTTCTTTTAGAAAGTTGTGACTATAACAACCAAGATGAGGATACTAGTCTGAATAGATCAGTGTATAATCATAATCCCTCCTCTCATAACATGGCTGTAATTACTTGAAAACATTGTTAAAACCTTCTTTTTTTTTTTTGGGGGGGGCATAAAATAATATTTTCTTAGGTTGATACAGAAATTCCTCTAGGAAATCTTATAAATTATTGTGCGTTGTAAATCTTTTAAAGTATGAAGTGTGCTGATGAGGAATAAATATAAAAGTTAACGAGACTTTTTCTTTTTCTACTTCTTCTTCTTTTGCTTCTTCTTTTCCTTCTTCTTCTTCTTCTTCTTCTTCTTCTTCTTCTTTCTTCTTCTTCTTCTTCTTCTCTTCTTCTTCTTCTTCTTCTTCTTTTCCTTCTCTTTCTTCTTCTTTTTTTTCCTTCTCTTTCTTCTTCTTCTTCTTCTTTTCCTTCTTCTTCTTCTTCTTCTTCTTCTTCTTCTTCTTCTTCTTCTTCTTCTTCTTCTTCTTCTTCTTCTTCTTCTTCTTCTTTCTCTTCTTCTTCTTCTTCTTCTTCTTCTTCTTCTTCTTCTTCTTCTTCCTCATTTCTTCATTTTTGCCTAAAGAAAGTTAAAGAACCTGGTCTATCCTACTGTATACCCACAATTGGAGGGAGAATAGATGGATTCATACTCGATTTGAACTCGACTCCCCGTGTCCATTTCCTGTGACGGTAAATATTATACGATGCGCCTCCATTAACTTACTATATGTTGCTGTGCACACGACTTTATTTGAAATTAAATTTTAGACTTTAAAAGTAATTAAAGCTTTAGGCCTGATACTTTTCTTATGACACCTCATAGAAGCGTCCATCAGTCTATCTGCCATAAATGTGTATAGATGAGTCAGTATCCAACTGTAATGGCAGCTAAAGTTAGGAATTGTAGCCTGGGAGTCTGCTGTTTTCATTACTAATAAAGGTGTCTATAGTAAAAAACAATCAACTCCTGCTTTTTGACTCAATAAACACACACACACACACACACACACAGACACATATATATATACATATATATACAAATATATATATATATATATATATATATATTATATATAGAGAGAGAGAGAGAGAGAGAGAGTCATCCATATATATATATAACCACACATATATACGCAACAAGCGTACATACGTTTAGAGATACACAGTAGTAAGCCCACCCCCTCTTTTTTTCACCTTCATCCAACGCGTCATCATCTACCCCTAATCTACTGGATCCCTCATTTCTAAGCCCCACTTTACGGGCGCACGCGGGACACACGTGTTTCGCTTCAACACTTGATGAATAACATGCGAAGATGTCATCGACGCTGGCTCAACATTTTGGCTTCTTATCGCTTCTCAAAAAAAAAAATGGGCGGGCGCCATTTTTGCTGCTTTCTCCCGCTAAAAAAAAAAAATGAATAATAAAAAAAATACCGATTTAATTGTTTACAGATTTTAATGTTGACCTTCCATCTTTCAACTTCGCACTCCCTTACACACACGCACCTAGCTTCTCCCCTGCACACATCCTTTGGTGTACCTTCTCACAAACCATTTATTACATATCAATAAAAAAAAATGTTGATGTGAGCATGTCACCAAATAATGTTAAATAAATGGAGGGGCCGTTTATTGGCATTTCAGTCTCGGAAGACTATAATATAGTTTTTGGGTCCCTGAAGTTAAAGCGCCTCCTGTGACTGTAAAGTCCAATGTTAGAAAAATATTTTCGACTACAGATGTCGCATGAGAAGGCTGTCCCTGAAGATGTTGATGCGCCGGCTCTTAGATGCCACTGCTTTCTTCTGGACCTCCTAGCTTCATGGTGTTGCACCAGGGTGACTTCAGACATGAACAGTCCTCTACAGAGAGCCTGCCGCCACCGAGGGCGTTCCTGAGCCAAATTTTTCCAACTGGAAGAGGCAATGCCAAAGCACTTGAGATCGTTCTTTCTGACTTCCTTGAAACACAGCTGGGGGAGACTAATCTGTCTCTTACCAGACCGAAGCTCTGCATAAAGGGTATCCTTCAATATTCGTCCATCACCCATTCGGCGAAATGACGCAACCATCGGAGACGACGGTGTCTCAGTAGAGAAAACAAGCTGGGGAGTTGACCTCTCTCTAGAACTGCTGGGTTTGTGATAGTGGGACGATAGTGTAGTGGTTATCATCGAGGAAAATGGATACGGCAACACGATTTCAAATACTGGACAAGACTGGTTGCATTTAATATTGCGCTAATGCCCTTGAGAAATATATGGATCCGAATATTCTCTCTCTAGCTATGAGTAAATAGTTGGGCAGACTGGGCACCTTAACTTTGGTATGACAACTGGTCTAAGGAGAAAGAAAACTGAATTACATTGTTTTGTGGGGGCGGACCGCTTGGGCCACTCAAGCTCCTTTACTTTCAACATATTGTCGGATTCATTTCTACTTTTCAACATATATATATATTATATATATATATATATATATATATATATACGTTTAAAATCGGATGGTTTTTTCAAAGCTACCGACTAACATTTCAAGCAGAAGCGCAAATCTTCAGAGTCTGAAGATTTGCGCGAAAAACTTAAGTCGGTAGCTTTTAAACCATTCGATTTTAAACGTATATTTAGCTCTTTATATTGAGCATTTTTAAATCATTTTTTTACTCACTAGATCAGAAGTCAAGCCAAGTATAAAACCCCGGGAAACCAGAATTTCGCCTTTGGACTCCTGACTTCTACATCGCTCCCATGATGGCTCCCGACTACGACAAGAAGGTTCCCGATTACATGAAAGTTCCTGAGTTCGAAAAGGAGTTTCCCGAATCCAAAAAGAAGGTTCCCGAGTCCGACAAGAAATACCTGAAGAAGGCTGGGAGGCACATCGGCCGAAACGTTGTACAGATAACAATAAAAATGTGTACAATAGTCCGAATAACGCAATTAATTAACTATTCTTAATACAAATATTTTGGACACAATTATATGATATAAAGTATTCCTGCCTAATACAATACATTTTCAAATGGCTCTATTTGGTCTGTAGCGTTAGTTTCGTATTTGCCTGGGAGAGCAGTCTGCCCGTTTAGTTTGCTGGTGCCCGCTAGGGGCGAAAGTATTTAATCGCCTGGTTCAAATGCTTCTGTCTCTCTTTTCCTGTTCCAGGAACCACGAGGCACATGGGGTAGATTATGGTCTACCCCTTCTTGTTGGGGCTTTTGGCCCCACTTACATTACTGTAAGTTCTTCACAGCATGGACTATCCCTAGTCTCATGTCTGTACCTTTATGTATATCTTGTACCATTCATGAATGTGTATTTATCTTTCTACATATAACTTTGTTTTACCTATGTATTATGTATCTTGTTATATCCATATGCTGTACCATATTAAATGTTTTGTCTGTCAACCACTTTGAATCCTGTTTTACAGGCCCATTGATGGGAACCTAACAGTTATTTTGACTCCAGGGATACCTTCTCACTCCCTAGAACTCTAGAACAGTGGACAATCTTTTTTTGTTGGGAGTCAAGTGATGCAGTCAATAAGTAGTTCTGTATTTACAGTACTCTTACTTCTCGGACAGGATTCAACACAAGATCAAGTATATATAACTTAATGACAAATCCGTTTGGCCCAACTATACATATGCTTAACTTTAATGGAATTTGTGGTTTGTATGTCGGTAACCGGAAACTCTATAACTACTTCAAGTCACAATTCCCTTTGGTATTAGCATGAACATTCTCCTGGATTTATTTTCAATTAAACCTCAATTATTAATAAAATGTGTTTTACATCATTAGTACGACTGTTGAGCGCACATCAACAATACTAATAACATGCAATATGTATTTATATATATACACAAAAAGCGGTTTACAGTGTGAATTGGAAGGCTAATTTGCAATGTGATCTTAAAAAATTGATTTAATAAATATATGCTCAGTATTATTGATTTCTAATTGTTTGGTTTTATCTAAGTAATATGAGCAAAAATCTCGGTGATAAATCTTAAAATAAATCCATTACAAGAAGAAATAACTGTAATTTCATTCTTTATTCCTATTTTAACTAAATAGGTTAAATTAGGAAAATTTACCAATGAAAGACGGGCAGAGTAAGGAAAGGATCGAAGAGTAGTATTTCAAAGCTGTTCTAATTTTTCACTATACCCCCTCTGTTCCAAAATAGTTTTTTATCTGAATTCTTAGTTGCCAGTTCATTAGACTTCTAATTTAACATATTTTATTATATTAAAACTTGAATATTGCCACCGGAGGGTGCATATATTTGTCTAGTATATATAATATTAAAAAAAAAAATAAATAGACACACACACATATCTCTTAAACTAATTCTTAGCAATCTAATATATCTGGACTAACACCTCGCGGACCATTCCCATTCTGACACTCCATTCCATCTAGAGAGAGAAAATCCACTACCACCCCCAACGACCTTCCCCTATCTTGGACGAACTCCTATGCACATTTTGAGAATGTTCCATCAATATTGGAGGCAAGAGACAATATCCAAGTCCTGAAGAAGGTCTAACAGACCGAAACGTTGCATCGTCGAGAATAAACATAACAGTTTTCATAACATCCCGTATTTGCTCTTTCTCCCACAGCACACACAACGCACACACACACACACACACCACAACACACATATATATATATATATATAAAGTAATATAATATATAGTGTGTGAGATGGTCACTGTTTCAGCTTATTGCTGGATGGCGTTCCAAAGTAGATTATGTAGAGTGCTCTTATATAAAATATAAAAATAAAAATAGAGCTGTTATAATAATAAAATAGTAAATAAATAATAAGAGTTTAACAGATCTATTTTATTAAGTACAAAGGAACATTTACGGACCATATTGGTTTCATGCGATGGCAGTCATCAGGTGAAGATAATATCTACAATGAGCATGAAACCAATATGGTCGTGAATGTTCGCTTGTTCACCTATAAATAGATATGTAAAAGCTTTATATACTCATGCTTATTAATAGTTATATAATAAATGATATAATATATATATATATATATCAATTTGATGAGTACCGGAAATAAACATTGGAAGCAATGCCTGTAAAAATACTAAAAAAATTAGTACAATTCGAAAAGAGAATTGCATTTCAAGTGACAATTGATATATATTATATACATAAAATTAATTATATATGATATAATATATATATATAAATATGATATATTAATTTGTAACAAACTAATCAACAACAATTTCACAGCAGTCTCCTTATTATGTCTGTATAAATTTATACTTTATTCTTATATCAACAAAGCCCGGCAAGAAGACTACTAAACAGAGTGAAACACTGCAGCGTTGGCTTGAATAAATTGCACACTTTATTTGAACATGTTTCGTTTCAAAAAAAAATTTCACTATATTTTATAATATATATATATAGTATAGTAGTATATATATATTATGTGTGTGCTGTGGGTGTGTAGCTGTGTGTGTGGTGTGCTGGTGTGTTTGAAAAGAGAAATAAAGGAAAAGAAGTATTAGAATGGATCAAATAGGATTATTTAATTGATTTAACTTACCACTGTTCGGTCAGGAGTTTATCCATGTGTCATTACTCATTTAAAAATAATAATAGATCAGAAAATGGTACACATGCATAAACTCCTGACGCGAAACACCGTGTAAGTTAAATTAATTAAAAGCTAATGCCTATTTTAGTCAATTTCATAGTTTCTTGTCCTTAATTCTCCTTTCAAAAACCGGCGGAATTCACTTCCATTTTTATTTTAAGACACACACACAGACACGACACACACACACACACCACACACACCACACACACAATATATATATATATACTATATATATATATATATATAATATATATATGTAAGAGATTTATCCAAAACTTTGGTAGTAAGGGATATTCCTTATATATGATATTCTAGAGACACCACTGTATCAATATTGATGAATTCAGTATGCATAAATACAAGCGAATCTTTAATATCAATGAAGAGAGCTCAATGTATAACATAAACTTTTTAGATTTATAGACAGAGCAATACATATATATCAAAAGGAAGGAAGAACGTCAGCGCGCGTAATTCCATAATAGAATTTTATTTCGACAAATTGGGGCCACATATAATCTAAGTTGATTTAAAGCAGCTGCACCAAATTTCGTCGTCAGCTGAATTGAGACCCATCTGATGAGACGGAAATTTGGGGTGCTGTATTAAATCAACTTAGATTTATATAGGCCCTAATTTTGGTCGAAATAAATTTATTATGGAATTACGGTTGAGTCTTCTTCTTTTTGAAACTGTTATAATGATATGATATATATAATATCATATAATATTATACTGTAGTATATATATATAATTTATCGAGAGAGAGGAAATAAATTTGTGGGCAATGCATGTAAATAACTAAAAAAACTTGTCTACATCAGAACATTTCCGAAAAGAGACTTTTTTTGTTCTCTTAGTGACAATTCATATATTTCAAGTGACAATGACAATCAACTTGTATCTATAAGTATAGAGGCAATAATAATAGATAGAAAATAATGTACACATGGATAAACTCCTGACCAAACACACGTGTTAGTTAATTAATTAAAATAATCCTATTTTATCAATTTATACTTTCTTTCCTTTAATTCTCTTTTCAACATACCGTCGGTATCACTTCTCTTTTCATTTTTACACACACCACACACACACACACACACACACACACACACATATATATATATAGTATATATATATATATATATATATATAATAAAATTAAAAATTTAAAATTAAAAAAAGAAAAATTAGGATAGATAGATAGATAGATAGATGGCTAGGATATTCACATACAACCTATAAAATGAACACCAACCCCAAAAAGTAAACATAGGCACATATAGTAGGCACACACTACACACACCCAAAAAGTATAAATTTAAGTAGAAAAACATAGAATGTCTTCAGGCAAAAAAACAATTTACAACACACACACCTGATATATCAAATTGACATCTGAGAACTTTTTCAAGACAACCCAAATAAAAAGTAATTAAAAAAAGTTATAAAATTCAGCTAATGAATTTATTAGCAAACGACCCCAAAAAACAAAACCCAGTTTAAAAGACTAATGTTAAAATGAAATTCCTTTCCACTCCACCAAAAACAGTAAGAGGAGTGTATGTATAATATATCAACATGCATGTAAAAATTCATTTTCATATATCAAACAAAGCCTGAAGAAGATACCGAGAGAGATCTGAAACACGTGTGCATATGTAAAAAAAAAAGAGTTAAAAAACTTTTTTTCTGAGAACAAATAACATTTTATAAAAATATTATTTCTCCCGTTGAAACCAGAACAACATTATATATATAAATAACTAGCAAATATATGCACCCTCCGGGTGCAAGTATTTAAGTTTTAATATAATTAAGTAAATAAATTTAATATAATTAGTTTTAATAAAATAATATCACATTAAATTAAAAATATCACATTATATATAGTTTAAATATAATAAAATATCACATTAAATTAGAAAGGCTAATGAAACTGAATAAGAATGCAGAAAAAAATTGGAACAGAGGGGTATGATTGAAAAATTAAAACAACACGTTTGAAAACTAATATCTTCCATCATTCCACATTCCATTACTCCCGTCTTCATTGGTAAATTTTTCTTAATTTAACTATTTAGTTAAAATAGGAAGTAAATAATAATATTAGTTATTTCTTCTTATTAATGGATTTCTTTTAGGATTTATCCCCGAGATTTTAGCTCTTATTCAATAAGATAAAACCAAACAATTAAAAATCAATAATACTAAGTATATATTTATTAAAAATCTATTTTTTAAGATCAATATGCAAATTAGCCTTCCCATTCACACTGTGAACCGCTATTTTGTTGTATATATAAATACAATTGCATGTTATTAGTATGTAGATATTGTTAAGTCTTAATGATGTAAAACAATTTTACTAATAATTGAGATTTAAATAAAAAATAAAATCATGGAGAATGTGGTGTAAATAACAAAGGGAATTGTGACTTGTATAGTAATATAGTTTCGGTTACAGACAAACAAACACACAATATCCATTATAATAAGATATATATATATATATATATATATATATATATATATATTCGATGAGTACCGGAAATACATTTTAGAGCAATGCATGTAAATAACTAAAAAACTTGGTACAATACGACCATTTTCACAATAGAACATTCGAAAAAAGACTTTTTTTGTTCTCTTAGTGACAATTCATATATTTCAAGTGACAATGCAATCAACTTGTATTTACAAGGAATAAGTCAAAATATTTGTCCATGTCTTGGACAAATATTTGGTCTTATTTCCGAATGAGACGAGTTATTGGATTGGGGCACTCGTCAAAACCTAGAGTAGGAAACAATCTTTGAGAAACACTTGCTTCAACAAATAGGTCATGTCACCCAAACCGACAATGTTATTTACGTATCAGTGGCGGTAGGTAAATTTGAAATAGGGGAAAAAATTGTTTACTCTCCAAGCTGCAGCTGCGTTTCAAGTTATCGTCGATTTTAAAACGTTCATTTTATGCGATACTTTTTCCTTTGTGAATATGTCTTTCTTCAGAGAGGCACCCCCTCACTTTCCTATATATATTATATATTATATATATATATATATATAATATATATATATATATATATTACACACACATATATACATATATATATATATATATATATATATATAAATATACACAAACACATATATATATACATATATATATATACACACACACACACACACGTATATATATATATATATATATATATATATATATATTTATGGGCTGGATTTTTTTTGCATATATAAACATGTTTATAAGAAACAAGCTATTTTTTCTTCAAAGTGTATTCTTTTACATGGAAATGCATTTCTTCTCTCACCAACCACCTCTTTCTCACTCTCATTTTTTTCTTTTTTCTTCTAATGTATCAATTTATCCCCCTCTCTCTCTCTCTCTCTCTCTCTCTCTCTTTCTCTCTCTCTCTGTTTCCTCCTCTTTCTGTCTCTCCATATATATATGTATATATATATATATATATATATCTTTCTCTCTCTCTATATATATATATACAGATGTATATAAAGAAAAAAACATAGTGCCTATAAAGAATGAACACACACACAGATATACACAAACGCGGACACACACACACACACACACACACACGTACATAAATAAATATATATATATGTATTATCTATCTCTCCCTCTCTCTCTCTCTCTCTCTCTCTCTCTCTCTCTCTATATATATATATATATATATATATATATATATATATATACAGTGTGTGTGTGTGTCTGTGTGTCTGTGCGTGTGTGTATATCTGTGTGTGTGTTCATTCTTCATAGCCACTATGCTTATATATATATATATATCAGTATGTGTGTCTGTACGTGCTTGTCTGTATTACTGCGTTCATATGTTTATGCAGAAAAATAGTTTTCTAAAAATCGTCTCTATTTCAAAATATATTTATATACAGTAATGCATTTTCTTCTCTAACCTCTTGACCTCTGATTACTTTTTCTCTCTCTCTCTCTCTCACTCCTCTCCTCTCTCTCTCTCTCTATCTATCTATCTATCTATCTATCAATCACACTTTTTGTTGTTCTCTGTATCTATCCATATACCTATCTCACTTTTTATGTATGCATTAAAATTGTCTATTACTTTTTAAGGAAATTGAAATCGGTACAGGGAACATTCTAAGTTAGATAGAGGACGTTTTCAGCTACAAAATATTATTGTTCTACGTTGTCTCTCCTGTTAGCTATAATTATCTAAGAAGTTCGATCCGAAACCAATATCTTCTTTTGATTAGTGCCACTAAGTCAGAGACAGTTGTTGGTAGGAGATGTTGAACTTTTCTGCCAATAATCAGCTGTCTTTTACAAACGAAATATGATCAGGTGATTGGTTGGCACTTTTCCGTCCACTAAAGACGATGGCGTAGTGTCCAAAAATATCTGCATCTGCGCAGGTGACTCTGCAGGCCAATTCTTAAGTGACAATCATTGGCCCCCTCAATGCACACACACTGTGATGCTTTCTGTGGATGCTGTTTTTTTCTCCCTCTTTCTGGCTCTCTTTACTGTCGTGGCTACTCTCCTCTTCGCCTCAGCCCTCGCCGTGCCTTGCTTAAGGCGCCAGGCCACTCTATTTTTGCATCTACCTCCCACGTGTTTGTGTCAATATGGTATATCCTCATGACTTTCCTGCCCGACTTTAAATCGTAGGCGTGGTCTACGAACCAATCGGGAGCCTTTTGCTAATTTGCCGTACAAAAGATCTTTTGGGATGCGGACATTTTCTATTCTCCTGACATGTCCAACCCAGCGAAGACGCCTCTTCCAGAGAATGGAGAATAGGTGATAAATTGTCTAAATGTGGCTACCTATTAGCCATAGGTGGTGACCTGTAATATTTGAGGCCAGGATTGTAGTGGCTGAACGGTTTGTAACCCGAGTACTAAGTGGTCCCGTGATATGCAATATTCCACTTCGGCCCTTGCTTAGGATAGATGGACGGTTGGAAATGCCCCTTCCAATTAATCGTTTGGTCATGTCAAGCCCTAGCAACTATATTATGATTCAAAACGTATTTTCCAAATAGCACTTATGGCAAACGCCCACCCATTTTTATCATATAGCCGCTAGAAGGCGATGGATTTCACCAGTATTTATTAATACACATGAAGTTAATGAAAATTATTTCTACTGATGTATTAATCGACATAAAGTAAATTAAAATATTCTACCAATTTATTTATACATATGAAACTAATGAGAATTGTTTATTAAATAATTTATATATAAAAGATTATTAAATAATATATATATATATATATATATATATATATATATATATATATATATCATGTAAGGAAGGAATAACTCAACACCGTAATTCCATAATAAAATTTCGACCAAAATTGGGGCCTATATAAGTAAATTGAGACCAAAATTGGGGCCTCTGTAAGTGAATTGAGACCCATCTGATGAGACTGAATTTTGGGGAGCTATATTAAATCAACGTAGATTTATATAGCCCCAATTTTGGTCGAAATAAATTTATTATGGAATTACGGTGTTGAGTTCTTCCTTCCTTTACTGATATATATTGCTCTGTCTATAATCTAAAAACTTTATTATACATTCAGCTCTCTTCAGTGATTTAAAGATTCGCTGTATTTATACATACTGGATCATACAATATTAATACAGTGTGTCTTAGAAATCACATATAGAATCATCCCTTACTACCAAGTTTTGGATAAATCCCTTATATATACTAGCAAATATATGCATCCTCCGGGTGCAACTATTTAAGTTTTAATATAATAAAATATCATGTTTAATTAGAAAGGCTAATGAAACTGAATAAGAATTCAGATGAAAATATTTGGAACAGAGGGGGTATAATCGGAAAATAGAACAACTTTGAAACAAACTGTTCCACCATTTTCCCTTACTCCCGTCTTTCAGTGGTAAATTTCCCTAATTTAACTATTTAGTTAAAATAGGAAGAAAAGAATAACATTACAGTTATTTCTTTATGTTAATAGATTTCTGTTAAGATTTATCCCCGAGATTTTTGCTCATATTTATTAAGATAAAACCAAACAATTAGAAATCAATAATACTAAGCATATATTTATTAAAATCTATTTTTTAAAGATCAATATGCAAACTAGCCTTCCCATTCACACCGTAAACTGCTATTTTATAGTATATATAAATATAATTGCATGTTATTAGTATGTAGATATTGTTAACAGTCTTAATGATGTAAAACAATTTTACTAATAATTGAGGTTTAAATGAAAAATAAAATCATGGAGAATGTGTGTAAATAACAAAGGGAATTGTGACTTGTATAGTAATATAGTTTCGGTTACAGACAGACAAACCCACAATCTCCATTATAATAAATATATATATATATATAATATATATATATATAATATATATATATATAATAAACAAGAGACTCTACCTTTAGGCCACCGGCCACGCCACACACTCGCCAAATCAACTTGTCAATGCTAAATGCACCACTACTATAACCTGGTGTGTCGTATAGCTGCATCCGCAACATAATAGAGGACACGGTTACCTCTCATAGTCACGTCTTCCCGGTATGACAGCACGCATCCAAGTACTCATGCCCATGCTGAACACAGAAATGTAGGAAGTTTATTTATACATAGAGAGAATTTGATAATTATAATTGAAATAATCGGGACAAGCAAACTCGGCGAATACCGCATACGACGCATGGCACACTGTACACTGTTTCAACCTAATTCAGTCTCAGCAGTAGTGTATCCTTACGATCTCCCCGACAGAGATCGAACTGGACAACCCAGAATGCAGAGTCAGAGACTCTACCCCTAGGCCACCTGCTTGTCATGATTATTTCAGTTATAATTATCAAATTCTCTCTCTCTCTCTCTCTCTCTCTCTATGTATAAATAAATTACACCACACATACACACACACACACACACACACACACTTATATATATATATATGTATACACTCTGCCCAGTCAACAGGGTTAAGAATAAATGACTGTATCAGCTGTAATAATAAAGTACTGAATATGACACTAAACTGCATCTAAGTGTGTGTGTGTGTGTGTGTAAACTGCATTTAAGTGTTTGTGTGTGTGTGTGTGTGTGAGAGAGAGAGAGAGAGAGAGAGAGAGAGAGAGAAAGATCGTCATAGGAATACATACTCTAAGCGTGAAATAATGATGATGAGATGAAATCATATAATTGCTTGCAAAATAAGCTTACTTCGACATTGGATATCCCAAGAACAGTTGGCATGCCATAAAACCAACGAGCCAATCAACCTACCAAAAGTCAATACAATTTTGTTTTTTCCTACTTCGAAATATTGAATAGATTTTATTTTCCCTTCTATTCTCATTAACTGAATGATTATTTATTCTTACTTTCCGTAATACATTTCTTTTTTTTTTTTTTTTTCGTTATATTTAATGAATTTAGATTTTAATCTTTCCAGTTTTTCAATTAATGTTTTCTCTCCCCTTTTTGCCTTTGGTAAATCCTGTTTATTAAGCGGCCACCCATTTAAGTTGTTAGTCAGACACACGGGTCTCAAATTGCTTACAGCCCCTGTGGTTATTAAATAGTAACTCATATTGGTATTAAACAGGCACCTCGCTGGTCTTAAGTTTGCATGCTCTATCTATCTATCTATCTATCTATCTATCTATTTAGATCTATTAATCTATCATAGTCTATTCAGATCTATCTATCTATCTATCTATCTATCTATCTTAGTCTATTTAGATCTATCTATCTATCTTAGTCTATTCAGATCTATCTATCTATCTATCTTAGTCTATTCAGATATATCTATCTATCTATCTATCTATCTATCTTAGTCTATTCAGATCTATCTATCTATCTATCTATCTCAGTCTATTCAGATCTATCAATCTATCATATCTATTTCTATCTATCTATCTATCTATCTATCTATCTATCTATTATCTATATCTATCTAGTCTATTCAGATCTATCTATCTATCTTAGTCTATTCAGTATCTATCTCTATCTATCTATCTATTAGTCTATCTATCTATCTATCTATCTAGTCTATCTTAGTCTATCTATCTATCTATCTATCTATCTACTATCTATCTATCTATCTATCAGATCTATCTATCTATCTATCTATCTATCTTAGTCTCTCTTCAGATCTATCTATCTATCTACTATCTATCTATCTATCTATCTTAGTCCTTTCAAGATCTATCTATCTAATCTATCTATCTATCTATCTATCTATCTATCTTAGTCTATTCAGATCTATCTATCTATATATCTATCTATCTTAGTCTATTCAGATCTATCTATCTATCTATCTATCTATCTATCTATCTATCTATCTATCTTAGCCTATTCAGATCTATCAATCTATCTTAGTCTATTCAGATATATCTATCCATCTATCTATCTGTTTATCTATCTCAATATTCATATCTATCTATCTAGTTTCTCTTTTCGCGTTCTTCCTACTTTTCACTCTTTCTTCTTCACGCCCTTTCTCTCTTTCATTTTTCTATTTATATTCTATCTTATGTTCTTATGTTCTTATATATTATATCAGTCTTCCTTTCTTTGTGAGTTTTTTTCTTCCTCTCTTTCTTTTTATCACTCTTTCTCGTTATGTTTTTTCCTTCCTTCTTTCTTTCTTTCTTTTCTTTCTTTCTTTCAATCATTTTATCTACAACGCTTTCTTTCTCTAAAGGTTTCTTTTTTTTTTTTAAAAAATATGTTATCATTTCTTGCTTGTTTTTTTTTCGTTCTTTCTTTTTTTTTTTTTCTGACTTTATACTTTCTTTTTTTTTCTTTTTCTTTTTATTTATTTATTTCTGACTTTCTTTCTTTCTTTCTTTTGTTCTTTCTTTCTTTCTTTCTTGACTTTCTTTCTTCTTTCTTTCTTTCTTTCTTTCTTTATTTATTATTTCTGTCTTTTTTTTTTTTTCTTTCTTTTTTTCTTTTCTTTCTTTCTGACTTTCTTTTCTTTCTTTTCTGACTTTCTCTTTTTTTCTTTCTTTCTTTCTGGCTTTCTTTCTTTCTTTCTTTTCTTTCTGACTTTCTCTTACTTGCTTTCTTTCTTTCTTTCTTTCAGACTTCTTTTTCTTTCTGAGTTTCTTTCTTTCTTTTCTCTCTATCTGACTTTCCTTCTTTCTTTCTTTTCCTTCTCTTTCTTTTTCTTTCTTTCTTTCTTTCTTTCTTTCTTTTCTTTCTTTATTTATTTATTTATTTCTATCCTTTTTTTTTCTTTTTTTTTTTCTTTCTTTTCTTTCTCTTTCCTTCTTCCTTTCTTCTTCTTTTCTTCTTTCTTTTTCTATACATCTCTTCTTATTTTTCTCTTATTTCCCTACTTTATTTTCCTTTTATTCCTCTATTCTTTCCCAACCTTTAGTTTCTTCGTGTCCATTCTCTTTCCTCTCTTGTTATCTCCTCACGGCAATCAAGCCGAACCCCAAAATCACTTAGACAATTAGCAAAACTAATCCAGACCCCACCGACCCAAGACCACACACAAAACGTCCTGTGGTCAAAATATGTTAATAGATGCATTCTTGCCAGAAAGATCTTGCTGAACTACTAATTTTGCCATATTTGTTTCAAACAGACGAAAGGGCAGATATCAGTGCAGGGCGTAACGTGATCGGTGGTCTATTGGTGGGGTCACACCATATCTGGGAAAAAAGTCTGGTATACGACAAAGAAGGATAGAAACTGCCAAGGAACATTGGTCATTTAAATGAATGAACTAATTGATAGTGATATCTTTTTATTTTCCCGAGACCAGCAGTCAAAAATTAATTCATATTGAAAGAAATTTGAGATAAAAAGAAATGAAGGAAAAATGGCCGAGAGTAACACGATAACTAATTTTTCTTTCTTTCTTTCTTACTTTCCTTCCTTCTTTCGTTCGTTCGTTCTTTCTTTCTTTCTTTCTTTCTTCCTTTCTTTCTTTCCTGATTTCGTTCTTTTATAATCTGGTTCTTTCTTTTCTTTCTTTCTTAAATTCCTGCTTCATGCTTTCTTGCTTGCTTGTTATCGTCTTGTTCCTTCTTTCTTTTTTTTCTTTCTTTCTGTCTTTCCTTCATTTGTTCTTTCTTTCTTTCTTTCTTTCTTTCCTTATTTCGTTCTTTTATAATCTGGTTCTTTCTTTCTTTCTTTCTTTCATTCTTTATTGCATTCTTGATTTATGCTTTCTTGCTTCCTTGTTATCATCTTGTTCCTTCTTTCTTTTTTTCTTTCTTTCTTTCTTTCATTCTTTTTCTTTTCTTTCTTTCTGACTTTCTTTCCTTCTTTCGTTCTTTCTTTCTTCTTTCCTTTCTATCCTGATTTCGTTCTTGTATAATCTGGTTCTTTCTTTTCTTTCTTTATTGCATTCTTGATTTATGCTTTCTAACTTGTTTGTTATCGTCTTGTTTTTTCTTTCTTTCCTTCATTCGTTCTTTCTTTCTTTCTTTCTTTCTTCCTTTCCTTCCTTATTTCGTTCTTTTATAATCTGGTTCTTTCTTTCTTTCTTTCTTTCTTTCTTTCTTTCTTTCTTTCTTTCTTGCATTCCTACTTCATGCGTTCTTGCTTGCTTGTTATCTTCATTCTTTCTTTCTCCTTTTCTCTCCTGATTTTTTTCTTTTATAATCTGTTTTTTTTCTTTCATTTCTTTCATTCTTTCTTGCATTCCTGCTTTATGCTTTCTTGCTTGCTTCTTATCGTCTTGTTCCTTCTTTCTTTCTTCCTTTCTTTCTTTCCTGATTTCGTTCTTTTATAATCTGTTTTTTTCTTTCATTTCTTTCTTGCATTCTTGATTTATGCTTTGTTGCTTGCTTGTTATCTTATTGTTCCTTCCTTCTTTCTTTCTTTCTTTCTTTCTTTCTTTATTTATTTCATTCCTGATTTCTTTCTTTTTATCACCTTTCTTCCTTGCTAGCTTGCATTCAGCTGCATAATTTCTTCGTTCTTTTCTTTCTTCTTTTTATCATTCTTTTCATCATTCATTTATTCATTCATGCATTCCTTCTTCCTTTCTTTCTTTCTATTATTTTTCTTTATTCTTTCTTTTTTTCTTTTAATTTTCTTTATTCTTTCTTTTTATCGTCTTGTTCTTTCTATCTTTATTGTTTATTCTTTTTTATCACCCGATATTTCCTCTTTCTTTTTCTTTCTTTCTTTCTTTCTTCCTTTCATTTCTTTTTCTTTCTTTTCATCGTTTAGTTCTTTCTTGTTTTCATTGATTTCTGTGTACCTGAATTCTTTTTAGAGTTTTTCTTTTCTTTCTTTTCCCTATATCCCTGTTTTCTCAGTTTATTTCTGACACCTACTTTTTCTTTCATTCTTTCTTTCTGTCTGTCTCTGTCTTTCTTTCGTTCTTTCTTTTCTTTTTCTTTCTTTCCTTCATCTCTTCTTTCATTGTTTAGTTCTTTTTCTCTTCCCTGCTTTCTTTCTTGCATTGGTTCTTTCAATATTTCGAGCTTTCTTTTTAAATTAGTGCCATCTTTCTTTTTTTTTCTCTTTCTTTATATCGTACATTCTTTGCTTCGTTCTTCTTTCTTTCTGTCTTTCTCTTCTTTTTTTTTTTCCTTCATCTCTTCTTTCATTGTTTCGTTCTTTTTCTCTTTCCTGCTTTCTTTTTTGCATTGGTTCTTTCAATATTTCGTGCTTTCTTTTCATAATTAGTGTCATCTTTCTTTCTTTTTTCTCTCTTTCCTTGTCTCGTACATTCTTTGCTTCGTCTTTTTTATTTCTTTATTTCGTTCTTTTCTTTCTTTCATTCTTTCTTTCTTTCTGTCTTTCTTTATTTTTTCTTTCTTTCCTTCATCTCTTCTTTCATGTTTGGTTCTATTTCTCTTTCCGCCTTTCCTTTTCGCATTAGTTCTTTCAATATTTCGAGCTTTCTTTTTTTAAATTAGTGTCATCTTTCTTTCTTTTTTCTCTCTTTCCTTGTCTCGTACATTCTTTACTTCGACTTTTATTTCTTTATTTCGTCCCTTTCTTTCTTTCTTTCTTTCTTTCTTTCATTCCGTCGTTCTTTCTATCTTCCGTGATTTCATAACTCTATTTCATAACTATTAATATATCTACTTACTTATATCGTTCTTTCTCACATTCATTTTCATTCCTATCTTTCTTTATTTCTCGATTCTTCTCGTCTTTCCTTCACACTTTCTCTACATATTCATTCTCCCTTTCTTTCGCCCCGTGTCTTACGGCATGGACATATTTGATTGAATACGAGACTTCTCTGGAGGCACATTTGAACGTAATTCAAACGGACACATGCTATCCGGACGCGCATTACCCGTGATCCAAAGAAAGCGAAGGGCAAACAGAGGGAAAGATTAGTACACTAAATGTACAGACGCCAATTTAAACGCAACAGACGCACATGTGGACGCACATATATGTGGCCCGGTGAGAGACCAGTTGTGCCGACGTTTCAGATTTATTGACTCGACGACACATAAAGCATATGCATACACAGAAACACGCTTGCGTACAAGAAAAAAATCGTAGGTATGCGATATATATATATATATATATATATATATATATATATATATATATATATATATATATATATATAAGACATGTATAATTCAAGATATATATATATATATATATATATGTATATATGTATTATATATATGTATATATATATATATATATGTATATATATATGTATATATATGATATATATATATATATATATATATATAATATATACATATATATAGAGACATACGCACCCCCAACACTCATATATATATAAACATATAAAATATATATATATATATATATATATGTGTGTGTGTGTGTGTGTATATATATATATATATATATATATATACACACACACACACACATATATATATATATATATATTATATATATATATATATATATATATATATTTATGCGCGGGATATTCCCAAAGCGTCAGAGGAATCCGATTCATCTCTGAAATAATCTCTCATTTACTCACTCTTATCCTTCTAAGCTCTCTTTCTTTCTCTATATTCCTCACTTTCTCTTTCTCTTTCTCTTTCTCTCTCTCTCTCTCTCTCTCGCTCTCTCTCTCCCTCCATCTCTCTCTCTTTCTCTCTTCCTCTGTCTGTCTGTCTGTCTGTCTCTCTCTCTCTCTCCCACACACACACATACACACACACACTCATCAAATTTGGCCTTCGGGACATTAACTATTCCCAACCATATATATATATATATATATATATATATATATATATATATATATATTATATATATATATCGTTAGGTAATTAAATCTAAAACGGCTATAAATCTGTAAATTGTTTAATATACGAAAGATATAATGTAAGGAAAAAGTAAACCAAATATCATAATAAGGAAAAAAATACCCCACCACACACACATACGCACACTAGTGCACACTTAATCTTATATAATGGCTCAGTGGTAGAGGTTATGACTGACAAATAATCGTTCTTGATTAGATCCTTGCCTGACGCAGCCTGCAACTTTAGCCACACTGATAAGCCATGATACGGCAAAACAGTACATGACTATATATATATATATATATATATATATATATATATATTGCGGAGAGAAAAAAAAACAGCAGAAAGTTTGATTGTAAAAATATACTACCAAACATCAACCAGGAAGAAAAAAAATTTTTGAAAAAAAGAAAGGACCAACAAAAATAATCTATTGGTACAGTATTTGGCCAAAAAGAAAAAAACAATTTATATGTATATATGTATATAAGAATTATATATATTATATATAATATATATATATATAATATATATTCATATAACCGCTAGGAGAAAGCTAATAAGTAAAAAGAGCTCGATACCTAAGTAGAGCCAATAATAAAGATAATCTAATGAGTCAGACGAACCTACTATTAGTTTCGCATAAAGATTTTAGCCTGAAGAGCTTTATGCGAAACTAATAGTAGGTTCGTCTGACTCATTAGATTATCTTTATTATATATATATATATATATATATATATATATATATATATATATATATAAAGGTGTTGCATCAGTTTGGTATGTATGTGTGGACTTATACTCTAGAAAATCGCGCATACAGTTTGACTAATATGTTATTTATGAGGAAAGGTACACAAATTAGTTTTTGATTTTTACTGATTAAATAATACAATTCCATAGTTTTAAAAAAAAACTCAATTTGTTAAATTAAAAAAAAAAACAACATAATTCCTAAAATAAACAAATATTATAACACGTAAATTCTTATCTTCTTTTATCGTTAAACTTAATTTCCTCTCTTTTCCCTTTCTCTCTCACTCCTTGGTGTTCCTGAGATCGTTTTAGTCCAGTCAATGACCAAGTACTTCTATTAGCATATAAAATATATGCGTACACAGACAGACAGACAGACAGAGACGCACGCACACACACACACACACACACACACACGCATGCATATATATATATATATATAATATATATATATATATATATATATATTATATATATAAACTTGTTGGTAAACCCTTGCGGTAAGAAAAAACTCGGCAAATAGTTTGCTTGTAAAAATATACTACCAAACATTACCTAGGGAGTAAAAGATGTTTGAAAAAAAGGAAAGACTAAGATAGACGGACCAACCGAAAATAATCAGTTAATACAATAATACTTGGCCAAAAGAAAAAAAACAAATTATATATATACATATGAAAAATATATATTCATACAAAAACCGCTAGGATATACTAAAGCTAATAAGTTAAGAGTGTTCAATACCTAAGTAGAGCAAATGATCAGATCTTAGCTCTGAAAAGCACCAAGCGAAACTTTTAGTATGTACATCTGACTCATTAGGTTTTATATATATATATATATATATATATATATATATATATATATATATATATATATATATTATTAAAAAGGAAGGTCCGCAAAATGTATTTTCATATTATCAATCAAAGCCTGAAGAAGATACCAGAAGATCTGAAACACGTGTTGCATATGCAAAACAAAAAGAATTTAAAAAAATTTTCTGAGAACAAAATACATTTTGCGGACCATCCCTTTTTTATAAAATCTTGAATTTTCTCCCGTTGGAACCAGAACAACATTTTATATATATATATATATATATATATATATATATATATATTATATATATATATATATATATAATGTAGGGATTCTGTTTTAAGTGCTGGAATTTCCTACCGATAAGACTAATATTTCAACGCTTGGATTTAAAATGTTTATTCAGTTTAACGCACATAGTATTTCGCAACAAGCACACGCACATTTAGATACACTCATATACATACATACATACGCACGTATGCATGCAAGCACAAACACACACACACACACGCACACACCACACACACACACACACACACACACATATATATATATATATAATTTTGTTCTATTTTGGAGGACAGACTTTTGGCTCCCTTGCGCTAATGATTTTATCTTTTCTTTCGCATTCGTATATAAAGTTTTAATTAATTTCTATGTTTGATGCACATTAATAGCTGGAGTTATATGAGATTGGAGGAGAAAATGACTATCATTAAAATATCTCAGTCCTTGACGTTTAACACACACATACACACAAACACACACACACACACACACACACACATGTGCAATCAAACCCTCAGCCTGCACGTGTGTGTGTTCACACATTTATATCTAAACTTCTTTAAAATTCCTTTCAGTTAATAAGCATGATACTAATGGCTTCATTGTCATTCAACAGCATGTGCTTGTTGCCGTGAGTCTAAAAGTGAGACAGGGTCCATCTTGACAATGAAAATAAACATTGGTGAAGAAAACCTTCAAAACTGACATTTATTTGCTTTAAAGATAAAATTACTCGACTTCAATGTTCTTTCTTAACATCTTAAAATAATAAAATAAAGACTGGCAAATCTCATTTTCATAGCGTTAACTCTTATGCAATTTTTTGAAGCGCTTTTTTCTTAAAGCACTCATAAACACACACACACACACACACACACACATATATATATATATATATATATATATAAGTATTTGCCTCATACCCCACTTGTATGGGCTGGGCACAAGGCCTCGTTTTAACGTGGGCCCACCCACCAGCCGAAGCTCATGGATGGCAAAGAACAAAAATTGCATCGATCCCTTCGGCATTCCCCCACAAGTGGGGGGCCTCAGTCGCTGGGCAATAAACCCAGACCCGCCCCCAAAGGGGACAGGTATTGCCTGGTTGAAAGCCCCCTGGGATCGACGCTATTATTTTTAACCTAAACTGATCCAGTGGCCGAAGCACACTGGACCCCCCGGTAGGGGGAAGATCAGCCTTAGGTCACACACATAGATATGCGGTAAAATATAAGGAATGAAGGAACAAAACTCAGACAAAAATGTGTAGTATATTTCGCTGGGGTATAGAACCCGGCTTTATCAGCGTTTAATACCCAGCGAAATATACTACACATTTTTGTCTGAGTTTTGTTCTTTCATTCCTTATATTTTACCTCATTCTGACGGATTCATTCCAACTCCCTTTTTCTCACACATAGATATATATGTGTGCGTGTATGTGTTTGAGTGAGTGTTTGTGTGCATGTATTAATGATATAATGTTCCTTTTTTTAGAGTATGTTCGAAGACACCAAGAAACTTTGGATCAATATAGTGTTCTATTACATTAAAATGAAACTGTTTATGAGGCCCTAGTTCTGAAGATCTGTGAAATGTGGAATACCACTTCATTGCTATAACTTCCAAATCATGCTGCCGAAATATAAACATTAAATGGTATTCACTCAACAGGTACCACTTCGCCAGTACAATTCCTACTCTTTGTGATTTATCATATACTTTGAAAACTTATTTAAAACTTTCTCAAAACATATTCTTCACAAATTTTCACCTGACGTTAATCGAGTTAAAAACAATTAAAAGTAAAATAACATAAAAGAAATATTCCTGTTTGTCTTATCACTTTTGTTCACACACAGACAGACACAAAGACACACACAAAGACACACGCACGCACACACACGTATATATATATATATATATATATATATATATATATATATGTGTGTTGTGTGTGTGTGTGTGTGTGTGTATTCTGACAGCCGCTTCATTTTCAGACATGTTTAATACAACAGATTGTTTATATATTATTTTACTAGGTTAGTTTTAAATGGTTTTAAGATGTCATAAATGTAGTTCAATGCGGTACAAAAATAGCGGCAAACATTTTGTGATACATTGTCCTTCCATCATCGTTTGTCATAATCAAGAATAATTTATAACGGCCAAATGTGTCCACATTT
>CM042172.1:63875314-63880314 GCA_023376005.1 Doryteuthis pealeii | reverse complement strand
TTAAATTTCCTGTTTAATCAGACATATTCAAAGGTAAATATTGCTCTGTATTTAATCTAAATTATAGATTATTATACAATGAACTGTCCAGTGATTTATAAAAATACTTTTAGTTGCACCTACTAAAACATGGAATATATATATATATATATATATATATATATATATATATATATATATATATATATATATATATATATATTGCCAGAAACCGACAGACAGACAGACGGTGCAAGATTCTTTGTTATTTACGGATTTGAGCTCTCTAGTGACCGTTATATATATTCCTATGTATGTATTTATCAGTTAAAACCCTGCTTCTTTTTAGAAATTTAAAGAAATTTCCTTTTCCTTTTATCTGTGACTTTCATTTTATCTGTGACTGTCTGATGAGACTGAACTACTAAGGAGTTTTGGAAATTTCTTTAAATTTCTAAAAAGCCTTTTAAGTTTCGGTCGAAATAAATTTATTACAGAATGACGGTTTATTGAGTTTTTCCTTTCTTTCAAAGGTAAATATTGCTTTGTATTTAATCTAAATTATAGATTATTATGCATTGAGCTCTCTCTAGGGATTTATAAAAATCCTTGTATTTGCACCTCCTAAAACATGCAATATTTCATACGGTGAGATTTTGAAGTTCCCATGTAGAATCATCCCTTACTACCAGTTTTGGACACCTTACACACACACACACACACACACAAATATATATATATATATATATATATATATATATATAATGGAGATGGTGTGTTTTTCTGTCTGTAACCGAAACTATATTACTACTCAAGTCATAATTCCCTTAATTATTTACGTCAAATTCTCCATGATTTCATTCTTTTAAACCTTCAGTTATTAATAAAAATTGTTTTACATTATTATTACTGTTGACCATATCTACGTACTAATAACATGCAATTGTATTCATATATACAACAAAATAGCGGTTTACAGTTTGAACGAGAAGGCTAATTTGCATATTGATATTTAAAATTTTATTTTAATAAATATGTGCTTGGTATTATTGATTTCTAATTGTTTGGTTTTATCTTAAGAAATATAAACAAAAAATCTCGTGGATAAATCTTAAAAGAAATTTATTTACAGGAAGAAATAACTGTAATATTATCCTTTACTTCCTATTTTAACTAAATAGTTAAATTAGGAAAATTTACCAATGAAAGAGGGGAGTAATGGAAAATGATGGAATAGTTAGTTTCAAAGTAGTTCTATTTTTCGATTATACCCCCTCTGTTGCAGATCTTTTTATCTGCATTCTTAGTCAGTTTCATTAGCCTTTCTAATTTAATATGATATTTTATTAAATCAAAACTTAAATACTTGCACCCGGAGGGTGTATATATTTGCTAGTATATATAATTAATTGCCAATCCACGAAGCAAAGAATTATATTTACTTCTGGATCAATTAAAATCTATTTAAAAAGTGCTCAATAAAAAGTCCTAAATATATGTTTTAATTGGTTAAAATCCTCCCACTATAGTTTCACGTAGTAGCGAATCTTCAGGGAGTTGCTTTTTCCAAACATCGACTTGTATTTATATCTGGGCTGTACCCATTCCTAAGTAGGTGGGTGTGCCACCTACCCTCAGCCCAACTCCTTAGGAATGGGTATAACATAGACATAAATACAAGTCGAAGGTTGGACAAAGCAACTCACTGAAGATTCGCTACTGCGTGAAACTATAGTCGGAGGATTTTAACCCATTCGGTTTTAAAACATATATATATTTATATATATATATATGAGTGTGTGTGTCTATGCGTGTATGTGTGCGTTTATGTACATATATATACATATATAGGCGCGTGTTTGTGTATATATACACATATATATTACTGTTATAATATGAATTATGGGACATATCATTAGGTCATACATCTAAAAGACCGTTCACTGTCTCTAAAGACAAAACCGAAAATCTTAAGTCCCCCACAATATGCAAAAAGCAATTGTACTTGATTTAAAGCAATCCATCTCTCTCTATCTCTCTCCATCTCTCACATACTTTCTCTCTCTCTCTCTCTCTCTCTCTCTCTCTCTCTCTATATATAATATATATATATATATAATTATATATAATATATATGTATATAAGAGAGTTTTATAATTTGATCACTGAAGTCGTCTTGTTATGACTTCAGTTCCAGTGATCTGAAAAAAAGATTTTATCTCGAAAATTCAAGAATAAATTACAGGTTAACACACAACACCATTGTTACCTTATTATTTTTTCTTTACACCTGCATTGTGATAGCCTTCAAAATTCAACCTCCAAACCAATATATATATATATATATATATATATATAGTCATCCACAGACACATGTTTCGACTTATCAATTCTCTTCGGTGTGGCTAGACATTTGGTGAGCTACCTAGAGCCGGGTTAGAAATCCGATCGTTTCAGCAGCAGTCGGACAGCTTACCCTCTCGGCTATTATCCACAGAATATGAAGGGGATTTTAACTGTTTTAATACACACATCTGTATGTATGTAAAGGCCGTCATAGCGTACTCTATCCCATTTTTATAGGAGAGCAGATAGAGAGAGAGGGGGGAGATAGAGTGAGAGACAGAGACAGACAGACAGACAGACAAAAGGAAATAGAGAGAGACTATCCCACTTGCAATTTTATCATATAGATCAAAGCCTGAAAAATGACATGGTATGCTTTCCATATGAACACGACACTTACACGAAAGAATAGGTGGGAAGATTGTGTTGCGTCAGTTTTCAGAGTAAACTGTTCCTACTTATCAAATCAGTATTCAAAAACAATTTGTCTCTCTTCTTCTCCTTCTCCCAACCCCAACCACCACTCACTCACTCCCCTTCCCTCTCTCTCTCTCTCTCCTTCTCTCTCTCTCTCTCTCTCTCTCTCTCTCTCTCTCTCTTATTTACTGACAAATTGCAATCAGTGTTTTTCACTCACGATTTCCATATCTGACATCCGAGAAATTAGCAAAAGAAAAAAAAACAAAAAACAAAAACAAACAAAACAAAACAAAAATAAAATAAAAAAAGCACCGAGTTGCTGTAATCAATTTGCTGTTGTTAGCAAAATTTTAAATCACTACAGTTTTTGTCACGTGTTGTGCTTTGTCCAACCACAAAATCATGGAATATTCCCTTTTGTGAAAGACCGAGTCATTTTTCCCGACGCACGGAAGTATCCTGGGTGATGATGGCCACGAATTCGCCGTGGGAGCAATCACGATTTTGATTAGAATTTAATTTAACCCACTTTTAGAATAATAAAAAAGGATGTGTATATATAAATATATATATATATATATTATATAATATTATTAATATATATATATATATATATATATATATATATATAAGCGTATATGTATATGTGAGTATATATATGTATATACATATAATTAATATATATATATATATATATATATATATATATATATTTGCGTAATATGTATATGTGAGTATTTATATGTATGTACGTATTATATATATATATGTATATTATACAACAATATATATATATATATATATATATATATATATATATATATATATATATATATATATTTGTGTGTGCATGCTTATATAAATATATGTATACACACACACACCCACACACATATATATATATATTTACGTATATGTATATGTGAGTATTTGTATGTATATATATATATATATATATATATATATATACTAATGGTGTGTATGTGTGTGTATGTGTGTGTGAGTGTGTGTGAGAGTGTGTGTGTTTGTGTGTTTGTTTATAATCATATACACAGTATTCTTAATAATATGCGTGACTCAATCAGACCTGCGGGCGAATTTGCTACTGCTTCTGCCCTGGAAAAATACTGTTTTTTAAGCATTTGCAATTACATTCATTTTCACACATACAAACCTATATATATAATATATATATATATATATATATATATATATATATATATATATATAATATATATATATATATATATATAAATAATGATTTTCACACAAAGATACATACTAAGTGTTCTGATATCTAGATAGAGACTCTATTTACCAAAACAGAAATTAACAATGATTGAAACACTCATCTCCTTCTAACTATTTCCTTTATATTCATCATGCTTATTCCAGTGAGTTTTTCCGTGTGTCGAGGCGCCTCTAAACGTCTCTTTTTATATGGTGTGAAATTGCGGTGTCATATTTTTTTTATAACCTCTACGTTATCAGATTTTAAATAAAACGAAAATAAAGCATGGAAGAGTTTGGTCTGAAGCGGATCGAAGGTGCTACACTTTCAGAACCCTGTTTTTCACCACAAAATTTCAAGATTTCGTTTTTAGACATTACTTTATTATAAAAGTTGCTTTTCTGTGCACAGAAGATACCTACACTCTCCCCTTAAGACACTCCTCTCACCCACAAAATTAATTGGGTGACCTAGGTATTAAAATCAACTAAATTTTGGGTGGTGAGGCTACAGTTCTGGAGCAGTGTAATGTATATTGCATCTTTATTGCCATTACTCCTAGATCCCTTCTGACCCATCAATTGTCCAATAACATTTTTTAGATTATTAGTTTTGTATTGAGATATGTGAAATCATATAATTATTGGCAAATACATGACTATTGAAAAATTAAGATAGGCAATTTACACAAATTCATTGAAAACTTAGTTATGATTTTAATCAAACATTTAGAAAATTACCAAATTTTGGTATCAAAAAATATAAGGAGTTTATTTGCCGTTAAACAAATAAACAAAAAATAATTTGCTGTTACAGGACTTTCAATTTTAATATGAAAAAGTTAAAACTTAATGTTAATTAACTTGTATATGTATTTGTAGTTACTCCAACATTATTAAGTCAATCAGCTTAATAATAATAATAATAATAATAATAATAATAATAATAATAATCCATGCAAAAAAATGGTATATGCATAAACCAGAATCTGTTCTTGAGAACAAAACGCATAAAATTCTCTGGG
>CM042172.1:63867814-63870314 GCA_023376005.1 Doryteuthis pealeii | reverse complement strand
GGGGCGAGGGTCACACCTACCACCAGCTCCATACTTTACCGCACAGATCCAAACTGTGCTACTTCGTGCACTGATATTGGCCAGGAGCCAGTATTGAACCCAGAACCTTGTGGCTCCTAGGCGGATGCTCTACCGACTGACATAAACCGAAATGAATTAATAAGGACTGCATTAAAATTTTAAAATAAATGATAAAATGAAGAAAGAAAGAAAGAAAGAAAGAAAGAGAGAAAGAAAGTAGAGAGAAAGAAAGAAAAGAGCGCAAAAATGATTTTTAAATACATTTCTAAAATTTGAAAAAAAGGCAGATTTTCATACCGTAACATGAAGAACTAGAGAAATTAAAATACCTGTAAAGAAAAACTGAGGAAAGAAAGTGAAAAAAAAGTAAGATTTTTTTAAAAGAATGATTGTAGTAAAAGTAAAATGAAGAAAAACAAACATATTCTTCAAGAAAAAAGAAATTTACAGAAAGAAAAAAGAGACAAATAGAAAGAAAAGTGAGAGAAAGAAAGAAATAAAGAAAATGAAAAAGAAAGAAAATATGAATGAAAGATAAAATACTATAAAAACAAGGACAGATGGGAAAATATATCAAAGATTGTAAAAAAAAGAAATAAAGAAAGAAAGAAAAAAAGAAAGAAAGAAAGTAGACAGTAAGAAAGAAAAAAAAAACGCAAAAAAGACTTTATAATATCTTATTATAATGGAGATTGTGGGTTTGTCTGTCTGTAACCGAAACTATATTACTATACAAGTCACAATTCCTTTAGTTATTTACATCATATTCTCCATGATTTTATTTTTATTTAAACCTCAATTATTAATAAAATTGTTTTACATCATTAAGACTGTTGACCATATCTACATACTAATAACATGCAATTGTATTTATATATACAACAAAATATCGGTTTACAGTATGAATGGGAAGGCTAATTTGCATATTGATCTTAAAAATTTGATTTTGATAAATATATGCTTAGTATTATTGATTTCTAATTGTTTGGTTTTATCTTAATGAATATGAGCAAAAATCTCTGGTATAAATCTTAAAAGAAATCCTTAACAAGAAGAAATAACTGTAATATTATTCTTTACTTCCTATTTTAACTAAACAGTTTAATTAGGAAAATTTACCAATGAAAGACGGGAGTAACGAAAAATGATGGAAGAGTTAGTTTCAAAGTTGTTCTATTTTTCAATCATACCCCCTCTGTTCAAAATCTTTTTATCTACATTCTTATTCAGTTTCATTAGCCTTTCTAATTTAATATCATATTTTATTATAAATTTAACTAAAATACTTGCACCCGGAGGGTGCATATATTTGCTAGTATTTCTAAAGTTAGAAAAAAGTCGAATTTTCATAACGTAACATGAAGAAGTAGAGAAATCAAAATAACCGTAAAGAGAAACTGAGGAAAGAAAGGGGGGAAAAAGAAAGTTTTAAAGAATGATCGTAGTAAAAGTAAAATGAAGAAAAACAAACATATTCTTCAAAAAAAAGAAAATTACATAAAGAAAAAATAGACCAAATAAAAGTAAGAATTTTTTTTAAAAATCATAAATGATTTTGCTCAAGAAAGAAGGAAAATGATATGAAAACGAGATCATAATGAAAAGAAAGAAAAATAGAAAGAAAGAAAGAAGAAAGAGAAAAAAGGAACTACAGTAAAAATGAAGAATAACAAACATATTCTTCAAGAAAAAAGATGATTAAAGAAATAAACAATAAACAAATAGAAGGACAAGTGAGAGAAAGAAAGAAGTAAATAAGAAAAGGAAAAATAAAGAAAATATGAATGAAAAATAAAATAATATAAAAATAGGGAAAGATGAGAAAATATATCAAAGATTGTAACAAAAAAGTAGATGATTTTAAACGTAAAATGAAAAAATAACTAAAAGTATTTTGCAAGAAGTAGAAAAAACGAGGAAAAGTAAAGAGAGATGAAAGACAACATAAATCAGATATTGCTAAAAGTAAAAGGAAGTGAATACGAAAGAATATAATAAGAATAAAACAAAAAAGAAGATTTTAAAAATTAACATTAAAAGTTCGCGAAGTTTTTGAATAGATGATCGCAGTACAAGTAAAAAGAAGAAAAAGTGAAATATATTTCAAGAAAAAAAAGGGGAGAAAAAAGAAATGAATGAAAAAATATTCTTGTAAAAAAAAGAAAGGTGAATATATTAAGGATATTTATCCAACAACAACGGTGATTGAGTGGGGCAAATATAGTTTAGCTCCGTCGGCATTCCACAATAAACTCAGCCATTGAGCTGAACCAAGTAAGAGACATATTTTAGTAAAGTTGGAATAAATATATATTGTAAATGAGAGAGAGAGAAGAGAGAGAGAGAGAGAGAGAGAGAGAGAGAGAGAGAGAGAGAGAGAGAGAGAGGGGGAGCACTAAATAAGAAAGAGGATAGATAAAAGAAAATAAAGGTTAGAATAAATATAAAAGAACATTAATAAAATAGGGTTAGGCAGGTT
>CM042172.1:63825314-63862814 GCA_023376005.1 Doryteuthis pealeii | reverse complement strand
AGTCTCGAGTCGATCTCTCTTCGATCTCTCTCTTCTCTCTCCCCTTGCACTCTAGCGATTTCTCTCTTTTTTCTTTTTCTCTTTCTTTTTGCTTTTCTTCTCTCTCTGCTCTCTCTCTCTCTCTCTGCTGCTCTCGTCTCTTAGCACTTCTAGATCTAGCGAGTTTGCTCTCTCTCTTCTCTCTCTCTCTCTCTCTACTCTCTCACTTAAGTAAGCCATATGCCGGAGGTCTCTTTCCTTTAGCAGCTCTAGCGAGTCTCTCTACTTTTTTCTTTTTTTCTCTCTTATTCATTTTCTCTCTCTTTCCCTAACCCCTCCCTCCTACCCTCCCATGTTCTCTTTTCCTCTCTCTCCCTCTCTCTTCCTTAGCACTAGCGGAGTTTCTCTCTCTCTCCCCCCCTCTCTCTATCTCTCTACTTCCTCCTATCTCTCCTCTCAGCCTCCCCTCTCTCTCTCCCCCCTCTCTCTCTTATTCTTCTACTCCTCAAACTTCTTGTTCAACTCTCAGTCCCCACCCGCCAGAACATTTTTCTATTTTATTTTATTTTATTTCTTTCATTCTCGCGCCGAAAACAATTATCGAAGGAAACCAAGCTGCAGACCATCGCACCAACAATTAAACATTAATAGCAAAATCGATCTGAACGCCAACGGAAAACACAAAGAATAAAAGAAAGGAAAAAAAACAAAACTTTTCTTGCTAACTGAAATTTAATAAAAATTATAAAAATAAAACAAAACCAGAAATGAAGAAAATTAGGAATGAAAATTATTAAATAAATGTTTCCCGCATTATCCAATTAAATAATTAGCAAAAAAGAAAAAGAAAAAAAAAGAAGCGAAATATTTAAAGAGAAGAAAGAATGTAAAGAAGGAGTTGATATTTAAAGAAAAAGACAGAATAAAGGAAAAAGAGGCGAATATTTAAAAAGGAAGAGAAAGGAAGAAGAAAGAAGAAGAAGAAAAGTATCGATATTTAAAGAGGGAGAAACAGTTGAATATTTAAAAGGAAGGAAAGAAGAAAAAAGAAAGAAAGAAAGAAAGAAAGAAAAGAAGGAAAAAGTATTGAATATTAAAGAGGAGAAAGAGTTGAATATTTGTAAAGGAAGGAAAAAGAAAGAAAAAAGATTTTGAATATTTAAAGAAAAAGACGAATAGAAGAAAGAAGGGCGAATTTAAAAGGGAGAAGAAGAGAAGAAGAAGAAAGGAAGAAAAAGTATCGAATATTTTAAAGAGGAAGAAACAGAGTTGAATATTTGAAGAAAAGGACAGCATAAAGAAAAAGAGAGAATATTTAAAGAAAGAAAGAAAGAAAGAAAGAAAGAAAGAAGAAAGAAAAAGGTATCGAATATTTAAAGAGGAAGAAACAGTTGATTTAAAAGGAAGAAAAGAAGAAAGAAAGAAAAAAAAAGAGTTGAATATTTAAAGAAAAAGATAGAATAGAAAAAAGAGGCGAATATTTAAAAAGGAAGGAAAGAAGAAAGAAAAAAAGAAAAGCGAATATTTAAAGTGGAAGAAAGAATGCGAAAGAAAGAGTTGAATATTTAGAGAAAAAGACAGAATAAAGGAAAAAGAGGCGAATATTTAAAAAGAAAGGAAGGAAAGAAGAAAGAAAGAAAGAAAGAAATGTTATCGAATATTTAAAGAGAAGGAAAGAGAGTTGAATATTAAAAGACGAAGTAGAAAAAAAAAGAAATAAAGAAAAAAGATGATATTTTAAAAAGTATAAAAGAAAGAAAAAATTAAATATTCAAAGTGAAGTATATAATATAGAATAAATAAATAAATGAATAATAGATGAAAATTGGTGAATATGTTAAGAGGGGGACAGAAGTAGAAAGAATGAAGAAAGAAAGAAAGAAAGAAAGAAAGAAAGAAAGTTGCCCGTTTAAAAAGAAAGACAATATGAAAAAAGAAAGAAAGAAAGTGAAAGAGCCGAATATCTAAAGAGAAATCCAGAATGAGAAAAAAAGAATAAAGAACAAAAGAAAGGGAAAGCAAAAGAGTTGAATATACAAGAAGAAAGAAAGAAAGAAAGAAAGAAAGAAAGAAAAATAATTGAATATTTAAAGAGGAAAAAAAGACAGTCAGATATTTAAAGAGAGAGAAAGAAACATTAAAGAAGAAAAAGAGATGATCCTTTAAAGACAGAATGTGAATGAATGAATGAAAGAATGAAAGAAAGAAAGAAGAACCAAATAAAGATGTGAAAGGAAATTACATGAATAAGAATGAGAAAAGTAAAATATTTAATGGTAAATAAAGTCAAGGAATGAAAGACAAAATGACCAAAACGAAAAAGAAAAAAGAAAAAAAATTAAAGTTAAACAACTGAAAGAGGAAAAAAAAACAGAAAAGAAAGAAGAAAAAATAAAGAAAAAGAGTCAAATATTGAAAGAGATATTATGAAAAAAGAAAGAAAGTAAGAAGAAACAAAGAAGGAAAAGAGATGATATTTTAAAGCTAAAATGTGAATGAACGAAAGAAAGAAAAAGAACCAAATAATAATGTGAAAGGATATTACATGAATGAGAATAAGCAAAATAAAATATTTAATTGTAAAACAAGGTGAAGGAATGATTGATCAAAAGAATGAAAGATAAAGTGAATGAAATAAAAATAGAGGATAAAAATAAAAATTTAAATGTTAAATAACTGAAAGACAAAATGAAAAAAATAAAAGAGAGAATAAATACATAAATAAAATGAAGAGAAAATAATAGAAAGAAAGAAAAGAAAGAAATAGAAAGAAAAAGAAAGAAGGAAATAGAAAGAAGGAGAAAGAAAAAGAAATAAAAGAAAGAAAGAAAGAAAATGAATAAAGAAAAAAGAAGAAAAGAAAAGAAAGAGAAAGAAAAGAAAGAAAGAAAGAAAGAAAAAGAGAAGAATAGAAAGAAAAAGAAAGAAGGAAATAAAAAGAAAGAAAGAAAGAAAAATGAATAAAGAAAAAGAAAGAAAGAAAAAGAAAAGAAAGAAAGAAAGAAAGAAAGAAAGAAAGAAAAAGAAAAAAAGGAAAGAAAAGAAAAAGTGAGAAATAGAAAGAAAGAAAAAGAAAGAAGGAAAAAGAAGCAAGAAAAAGAAAGAACCATCGAGGAAAATAAGAGAAAAGAAAACATTTGAATGCCAAAAAAAAGAAACATTTGAACGCCAAAGAAAGAAAAAGAAAAAAGAATAGAAGAAGAAAAAGTGAGAAATAGAAAGAAAGAAAAAGAAAGAAGGAAAAAGAAAGCAAGAAAAAGAAAGAACCATCGAGGAAAATAGAGAAAAGAAAACATTTGAACGCCCAAAAAAAAGAAACATTTGAACGCCAAAGAAAGAAAGAAAGAAAAAGAAATAGAAAGAAAGAAAAAGTGAGAAATAGAAAGAAAGAAGAAAGAAGGAAAAAGAAAGCAAGAAGAAAGAACCATCGAGGAAAATAGAGAAAGAAAACATTTGAACGCCAAAAAAAAAAGAAACATTTGAACGCCAAAGAAGAAGAAAAAGAAAAAGAAATAGAAAGAAGAAAAAAGTAAGAAATAGAAAGAAAAGAAAGAAAGCAAGAAAAGAAAGAACCATCGAGGAAAATAGAGAAAAGAAAACATTTGAGAAACAAAATATTTTTCATCAGACTTGGAGAAAACTTGAAAGAAAATAAAACGTGTTTTTTTTTCCAAAATACAAATGGAACAAAATGATTGAGAGTAAGAAATAAGGACCATATGACCTTTAGGCACCCCTCTTGCGATCTCGGTTCTTGGGGACATTTTTTCCATTTACACCGTCAAAATCCAGTTAATTGTTAACAGGCGATTTTTAGAGTTTTTTAAAATAATAAAACTAACCCCTAACCCTAACCCTAACCCCTAACCCGAACCCCTAACCCTCACCCTAAGAAACAACCGGATTTTGACGGTGTAAATGAAAAAAATGTCCTTGTGAGTCGATATCGCGGAAGGGGTGCCTAAAGGTCATATGGTCCAGAAATAATAAATAAAAAGGGACATTTTGGCCTGTGAACTTAGAGGGTTCTCATTGTAATAGTGGTCCATGATGATATTCGTGCTTCTATTTAGAAACGAGTAAAGCATTCTCATTAGCATGTCATAGTTATCTCTATTATATCGAAACAAATACCCTTGGGAAAGGTATGAATCCTGTTCTCCCTCCAGCTATGGATAAATAGTAGGGCAGACCGGGCTCTTTAACCTTGGTTAGGCAACCAGTCTAGGAGAAGGAAAATTATGAATTCAAACCTGTTGAACTCCGCTTAAGAAATTGACTTTGTGTCACATCCTGCTCGTGCGGAGGGGTTGATAAATATATATTATATCGAAACTTGGATCGTTAAAAATGCCATTCAGTGCTGACCCCATAAAATTACGATTCAGGTTTTTAATTGTACTAGAATATAGCTTTTTAAGCGTATTATTAAAATAGAAATGACGTGATATTTTGTCGGGTTATGGTTATATACACATAGAGTGAGACCTTTACTGATATATATTGTTAGCAATGAAAGATAAATATGGGAAATAATCTTAGAAAGTAAAAGAAACAATGAATAATGAGGCAAAAGAAAAAGAAACGAAAATATAAAGAAATGAAGTCGTTCAGATATAATAAATACAAGATAAAAATGAACGAAAGAAAGAAAGAGAGAAATAAATAATGGTTGGCAAAAAAGAATAAAGATAAGAGAAAAAAAGATGAAACAAAAAGGAAAAAGAAAGAGGGAACGGAAGGAAAGTAAGAAAGAAAGGAAAGCGTTATTTGCTTATAAGAACAAACGGAAAGAAAGAAAAAAAGAATAACTGAATCGTTGGCAAAAAATAAAGGTAAGGGAATGAAAAATGGAATAATAAGAAAAAAAGAAGAAATAATAATGAAAAAAAAAAGGAATAATAATGAAAAAAAGAAGGAAAGTTAAAGAGTGAAAAGAAAAGTGAAACAAAATTAATGAGATCTAAATAAATAATAACAGAAATAGAAATGGATAAAAGAACGAAATGGAACTAAAGAAAGAAAGAAAGAAAAATAAATAAATAAAAGACAATATAAATGAATCAAGAAAGAAGTTAAGGAATAAATCGAGAAAGAAATGGAATTGAAGAAGAAGAAGAAGAAGAAGAAGAAGAAGAAGAAGAATTCCCGAAGGAAAAGATCGAAAGAATTTGAATTTTCTTAGAAAAAAAAAGGAATAAAAGAAAAAGAAATGTTTCGGAGAAGAAAAATAGTAAGATTGATACATAAAAAAAGCGAAAAGGAATTCAACATAGAAATGAAAATTGAAAAGAAAGACAAGAAATCAAAAGTTGTGTGAAAAACGAAAGAACATGTGGCAAGGAAAAAAAAGAACAACAAAAGAACTGAAGAAATTCAAAAGAACTGAAGAAATTCAAAAAGAAAAAAAGTATTTAAAAATAATCAGGAAGAATAAAAAGAATAAAAGACTTAGCGCAGTAAAGAATTCAAGAAAGAAATAGAAGAATGTTCTGGGATAGGTTAATCAAGTGGAAAGGCAAATTAGACCGTGAAAGCGTTGGGGACGAAGTGCGGACGGCTGTTGGAGATGGGCGTTGGGGGGGGGGTGTTGGGGGTTGTTGGTGATGAAAAAGCGTTAATGTTTCAAACCCCGGAGTACTGATCAATTCTCAATTTTAATCATCGTTTTCTTTTTATTTACATTTATGCGTAATTTTCTTTTTAATTCATGTTATTTAATTTACTCACTTCTGTCCTCTAAAACCTCCGGCTGCTATCGGCTACCTTTTCTTCCGTTTTTTTTCTTCATTTCCCGCCTTAATCAATTACGATCCCACTTTCACTTTCACTTTCCTTTTCACTTTGCTGTTTTTCTCTCTTTTCTGTTAAATTTGTCTTCTCTCTCTCTCTTTTTCTTTTTTTTTCTTTAACTTTCCTGTACTAATTTTTTTCTTCATCATTTCCCGCCTTAATCAATTACGATCCTACTTTCACTTTCACTTTCACTTTGCTGTTTTTCTCTCTTTTCTGTTTAATTTGTCTTCTCTTTCTTTTTTCTTCTTTTTTTCTTTAACTTTCCTGTACTAATTTTTCTCCTTTGTAAATCACCTTCTTAAAATTATTTTAAACAATTTCTTTTCTTTTTGTTTTTTGTATTCATTTTCACATCTTTGATTTCCCTTTTGGGCTTGTTGGAATTTTTACTGAATTATTGAGACCGGCCGATATGGAATCTGTCCCACCCCGAACAATTTTCCAACTCCCCGATCCTACAGCCAATCGCAAAACAAATTGATCAAGATCAATGAAATTTTATTCGGACGACCTCAGCAATAAACATGCATGTTGAGTTTAGTGGTTAGAACGGCGGACTGATTTTTAAGAGTTCTAAGATATCATGTCTCGTAGCTGATCAAGACTGATTGGTTGATTCGTTTTACGGCATGTCAACGCTTTCTGGGTTACTGCACGTAACTTTATGGTTTCAATAGGGCAGGTTTAGCTCAGTCGGTAGAGTGTCGGACTAAGAACAAAAAGGTTCCTGGTTTATTGCCGGACATCGCCAACTCAGCATATGAGTAGCACAGGGATCTCTGTCATAAAGTAAGGAGCTAGTTAGATGTGGCGCCTCACCTCAGACGCTAAAACAATTTCCTTGGTTTAGAACTAGTGAAAAGAGGATAGACTCCCTCGCTGCCTGGCTGATAGCGACTTTAGGCCACGCAGACGACTGTACTTTTACTTATATGGTTTCAACGACTAACGATGAGAATCAATTGTAAACATATCTTCAAGAAATAATTCTGAAAAAATAATACTTTATATGGAATTATATATATGGAATTATATAGTTTCTAGTGAATATTCTTATTCATAATAATAATACTTTATATGGAATATTATATAGTTTCAGTGAATATTCTTATTCATAATAATAATACTTTATATGGAATTATATAGTTTCTAGTGAATATTCTTTATCATAATAATAATACTTTATATGGAATTATATAGTTTCTACTGAATATTCTTATTCATAATAATAATACTTTATATGGAATTATATAGTTTCTACTGAATATTCTTATTCATAATAATAATACTTTATATGGAATTATATAGTTTCTACTGAATTTCTTATTAATAATAATACTTTATATGGAATTATATAGTTTCTAGTGAATATTCTTATTCATAATAATAATACTTTATATGGAATTATATAGTTTCTACTGAATATTCTTATTCATAATAATAATACTTTATATGGAATTATATAGTTTCTACTGAATATTCTTATTCATAATAATAATACTTTATATGGAATTATATAGTTTCTAGTGAATATTCTTATTCATAATAATAATATATGGAATTATATATATGAATATTCTACTTATATGGAATTATATAGTTTCTAGTGAATATTCTTATTCATAATAATAATACTTTATATGGAATTATATAGTTTCTAGTGAATATTCTTATTCATAATAATAATACTTTATATGGAATTATATAGTTTCTACTGAATATTCTTATCCATAATAATAATACTTTATATGGAATTATATAGTTTCTACTGAATATTCTTATTCATAATAATAATACTTTATATTGAATTATATAGTTTCTAGTGAATATTCTTATTCATAATAATAATACTTTATATGGAATTATATAGTTTCTAGTGAATATTCTTATTCATAATAATAATACTTTGTATGGAATTATATAGTTTCTAGTGAATATTCTTATTCATAATAATAATACTTTATATGGAATTATATAGTTTCTAGTGAATATTCTTATTCATAATAATAATACTTTATATGGAATTATATAGTTTCTAGTGAATATTCTTATTCATAATAATAATACTTGTATGGAATTATATAGTTTCTAGTGAATATTCTTATTCATAATAATAATACTTTATATGGAATTATATAGTTTCTAGTGAATATTCTTATTCATAATAATAATACTTTATATGGAATTATATAGTTTCTACTGAATATTCTTATTCATAATAATAATACTTTATATTGAATTATATAGTTTCTAGTGAATATTCTTATTCATAATAATAATACTTTATATGGAATTATATAGTTTCTACTGAATATTCTTATTCATAATAATAATACTTTATATGGAATTATATAGTTTCTAGTGAATATTCTTATTCATAATAATAATACTTTATATGGAATTATATAGTTTCTAGTGAATATTCTTATTCATAATAATAATACTTTGTATGGAATTATATAGTTTCTAGTGAATATTCTTATTCATAATAATAATACTTTATATGGAATTATATAGTTTCTACTGAATATTCTTATTCATAATAATAATACTTTATATTGAATTATATAGTTTCTAGTGAATATTCTTATTCATAATAATAATACTTTATATGGAATTATATAGTTTCTAGTGAATATTCTTATTCATAATAATAATACTTTGTATGGAATTATATAGTTTCTAGTGAATATTCTTATTCATAATAATAATACTTTATATGGAATTATATAGTTTCTAGTGAATATTCTTATTCATAATAATAATACTTTATATGGAATTATATAGTTTCTACTGAATATTCTTATCCATAATAATAATACTTTATATGGAATTATATAGTTTCTACTGAATATTCTTATTCATAATAATAATACTTTATATGGAATTATATAGTTTCTACTGAATATTCTTATTCATAATAATAATACTTTATATGGAATTATATAGTTTCTACTGAATATTCTTATTCATAATAATAATACTTTATATGGAATTATATAGTTTCTACTGAATATTCTTATCCATAATAATAATACTTTATATGGAATTATATAGTTTCTACTGAATATTCTTATTCTACTTATATGGAATTATTATAGTTTCTTGAATATTCTTATCATAATAATAATACTTTATATGGAATTATATAGTTTCTAATGAATATTCTTATTCATAATAATAATACTTTATATGGAATTATATAGTTTCTAGTGAATATTCTTATTCATAATAATAATACTTTATATGGAATTATATAGTTTCTACTGAATATTCTTATTCATAATAATAATACTTTATATGGAATTATATAGTTTCTAGTGAATATTCTTATTCATAATAATAATACTTTATATGGAATTATATAGTTTCTAGTGAATATTCTTATTCATAATAATAATACTTTATATGGAATTATATAGTTTCTACTGAATATTCTTATTCATAATAATAATACTTTATATGGAATTATATAGTTTCTACTGAATATTCTTATTCATAATAATAATACTTTATATGGAATTATATAGTTTCTACGAAATATTCTTATCCATAATAATAATACTTTATATGGAATTATATAGTTTCTACTGAATATTCTTATTCATAATAATAATACTTTATATGGAATTATATAGTTTCTACTGAATATTCTTATTCATAATAATAATACTTTATATGGAATTATATAGTTTCTAATGAATATTCTATTCATAATAATAATACTTTGTATGGAATTATATAGTTTCTAGTGAATATTCTTATCATAATAATAATACTTTATATGGAATTATATAGTTTCTACTGAATATTCTTATTCATAATAATAATACTTTATATGGAATTATATTTCTACTGAATATTCTTATTCATAATAATAATACTTTATATGGAATTATATAGTTTCTAATGAATATTCTTATTCATAATAATAATATTATATAGTTTCTAGTGAATATTCTTATTCATAATAATAATACTTTATATGGAATATATAGTTTCTACTGAATATTCTTATTTCATAATAATAATACTTTATATGGAATTATATAGTTTCTACTGAATATTCTTATCCATAATAATAATACTTTATATGGAATTATATAGTTTCTAGTGAATATTCTTATTCATAATAATAATACTTTATATGGAATTATATAGTTTCTACTGAATATTCTTATTCATAATAATAATACTTTATATGGAATTATATAGTTTCTATGAATATTCTTATTCATAATAAATAATACTTTATATGGAATTATATAGTTTCTAGAATATTCTTATTCATAATAATAATACTTTATATGGAATTATATTCTGAATATTCTATTCATAATAATAATCTTTATATGGAATTATATAGTTTCTAATGAATATTCTTATTCATAATAATAATACTTTATATGGAATTATATAGTTTCTACTGAATATTCTTATTCAATGATTATAAGCATTGTCTGCATAATTATATGGTTTCAAGTATTCCTATCTAAGAGTAACAATTTGTGCTAATTTATATGAGTTCATGTATTCTTATCTGATGCTAATAATTTTCAAACATCTATTTGATCTATAGTTAGATGACTAACAGGTTCTACCAAATCATATCAAAGTTGACCTGAGAGTAATGTCAACTAAGTAGTGGCTCCCTCTACATTCCACTGAGCAGAAGAAGTGGAGCCAGCACAGAGCTGGGTGCAACTTAGGGTCATACCCAGGGTACATAGATTTTTTTTTTCAATCAGGGGTTGCAATCTGTTTTTACTATTGCTATTATAGCCTTTCTTGATTTCTTTCTTTATATCCTGTATATTGTTGATAGCGATGAAAATAAAAGGAGATATAACTAAGTGTATCTGGGCGCACACGTGATGACTCTCTTGCACACACACGCAAACACACTTCACACGAACACACACACACACACACACACACACACACACACACACACACATATATATATATATATATATATATATATATATATATATATATATATAGATTATTCTACGAACACTACAAAAAATTTTTTTTGTAGTGTTTTGTAGAATAATATATATATATATATATATATATATATATATATATATATATATATATATATATATATAATTATATATATATATATATATATATATATATATATATATATATATATATATATATATTAAACACGTGTAAGTAAAATTGATTAAAATATCCTATTTTATCTATTCTATACTTTCTTCCCTTATTTATTTTTTTCAACATACCTTCGGATTCACTTCCAGTTTCATTTTACACACACACACACACACACACACACACACACACACACATATATATATATATATATATATATATATATATATATTATAAGGGTGAGCTGAAAATATCATAGGCTGAAAGGTTCATTTGATGATGATGTCATATCTACAATATCTACAATACAACATTGCTGGACAAAGTGTGTAGACCGTAAGTGTGACTTCATTGAAAAATAAATCTCATTTGAGCATATTCCACAAGAGTATCTTGGTCAACCTATGAACTTTTTTGAACCAAATATATCAATTTCACATAATCAAATATTTTCATATTACTTTTATTTTTGTTGTTGTCATGACTTTATCTGTTGCCAATAACAGACAACAAGCATTTTTTTTTCTTTTTCTAGTATAACTCCTAGAAAAATTCCATTTAATCAATTTAGGGGAGGAAAAATTGTCCGAAAATCACTATTACTATTTAAAAATTTTTTTTTTTTATCTTATCTTCTTGAGATGCCTCAAAGATAAAGATTTTTTTTTTTGCTGATTTTAGATGTCAATCTATATAACTTAAATTTACTTGATTTTAGAAAATTTGGATGGATATTTTTTTTTTTTTTAATGACTCCAATATCCAGTTTCTGGGTGTCTTAATATAATTTTAAATTTTGATCATGGAAAATTATGCAATCAAAAGGAAATCATTATGTATTATTTATTGTATATTATTTATGATAAAGAAAGTTTGGAGCAAAAAAATCCTGACAAACAGAAATATTTTTAGTTTTAAAGAACTGAAAATGAATACCAATTCATAAGATTATATAAGAGAATGTGAATGAAACTGAGCCGTGGAAGTTGTAGTATCGTCTATTAACAAGTAAGTCGTCGGGGCGGCTTAATGTCGGTATCAGCCAGGCAGCGAGGGAGTCTATCCCCTTTTCACTTGCGCTAGACCAAGGAGATTATTTTTAGCATCTGAGGTGGAGCGCCACACTTACCATCAGCTCCTCACTTTACCACACAGATCCCTGTGCTACTCATACGCTGAGTTGGCTAGGGCCGGTATAGAACTAGGAATCTTGTGGTTTCTAGCCGAGCGCTCTACCGACTGAGCTGACGCCCCTACAATTTGATAATTTTTAACAACTAAAGACTTAATGTTCTTCAAAACCAAAGATACCAAGATTGTATAATCTATTGTGAAACAATGATTATAAACACAGACAACATGCTCCTTTAGCGGTCAGAGAAAGGGGAAAATTTAGAAAAATAATCGGGAGTAAACTCATGCTAAATGGTAATGATAATGTAATACAAATAATATTACTATTTCTTATTATGAGAGTGGTTTATGTAACAGGTCATCTAGATGGACCCTTCAATATATAAGGACATTTAAAAAAACAGAAAAAAGCGAAATACTTTTTTATCATGAATATAAACTTTTCATTGTTTGGAATTAATTCATAATAAAATATTATCTATTTCCTTTTCCTATGTGATACAAGCAAATGAGGTATTATTAGGTATTATTTATTACCAATCTCTTCAGCATTGAAACTCCATTAACAAACATATGAATATGAGCCGTCCAAAAATAAGCGCATCTCTTATGTATTTAAGCAGATTATTTGTTTATTTATGTTTTTTTGTTTGTTGTTTGTAGAGGTATTATTATTTTTTGTCGCATATGTTTCATTTTAGAGAACTAATGGTACTTGATAATACATAATGCACAATAATAAATGTTGTGATGGTATAATGATCCTCAAGAAATAAGAAAATCCTGGTATCATTGGTTTAGGAAATAATCAAACTTTTATTTAAGAAATGGCATGATGTATTTATCTATTGATGATAGTGAAAGAGTGTGAAAGAAAAAAATGATATCATTTTGTAACCTAATGCCTTAATAAATACTCGTTCAAACAATCTCATATTTTAACAGCATACGTAAAAACACCTCAGAATTCTATTATTAATCTTTGAAAAAGTAATAAACCCAACTGTTATGTATTTTAATGAAAGAAATTGTTTGATAAATTTCGGGTGTTTACGATCTTTTTTTCTAAACAAGAAAAAAGTTTGAATAATTTAATTTGAGAAATTATTAAAAATGAAGAATAAATTAAATTGGAAAAGTATTAAGTTGTTTAACTGCAGGTAATAATTTTTGTTTAATTTTGAAATAAACGTAAATTAAATCAAATTAAGTTAAATAAGATTAAATTTCTTTCATTTTAAATAATACGTAAATGTCATTAAAAAGATTTGTAAGCACGCAGAATTTATAAAACAAATTTTATTTTACCAATATACATAACAAGGGTTAAAATTTTTTCAAAGATTTCTAAACTTTCCTGTTTCAAACAAAGAAATCTTTCTTTTCAGATTTTCTAAACATAAACAGGTAAAAATATTTCCATATGTGTTCAATCCAGCCAACGCTTTTGAGATTTAAAAAAGATTCCGTTTATGACCTAATCAATTTCGAATGTTTTTCTTTTATTCATCATTTTATAAATAATAATAAATTATTACTTCATTTTATATTTAGCATAATTTCAAATGGAATACTGTGTGTATAAACGACTTTTGATCGAAACGCGTGTTGACAAATAACAATGATAAAATTAATCCAGTACAAAGTATATATATATATATATATATATATATATATATATATATATATATATATATATATATATATTATTTAAGCAAGTTTTGTAAAAAAAGACTATGGATTATTTCTTCTTGGTGAACTTAAAACCACAAATAACTGCAATAAAGCATTCTAAAAAAATAAAACACCCACCACAAAAAAAACACTTGCAAATAATCCTTCTGAAACCATCATCGACTTGGTTGAAAACGCTTGGGAACAAAATACGAGGAACTATCTGAATCCCGATATAAGAAACACTCCAAGAAAGATTGAACGTATAAGCTTAAATATCACCAAGAAGAAATGCCCCATGGTTAAAAAAAATTAAATAATAACATGCTACGAAAATAAATACTATATATACCGGCATGGTGTATTTATCTATCGATAGTGTATTGTAAAGAGTGTCTCAGAAAAAAATGATATAATTTTGTAACCTAATGCCTTGATAATAGAGAGAGAGGGGGGAATAGAGAGAGAAAAAATAACATGCTATCAAAATAAATACTATATATACCAGCATGGTGTATTTATCTACTGATAGTGTATTGTAAAGAGTGTCTCAGAAAAAATGATATAATTTTGTAACCTAATGCCTTGATAATAGAGAGAGAGAGAGGGGGAATAGAGAGAGAAAGTGACAGATAGATAAATAGATAGATAGATTTTTTTCAAAACAAGTCAAAATAGAAAGCAATACCAAAATATCAGAAAGAAATGACAAAAAAGTCTGTTGGATTTTACATATACTGGAAAAAAAGATAGAAAAAAAAAACTAAAATTAATATCATTAAAGAAATTAAAAAATAAAAGGAAAGAAGGCGGGAGAAGTGAAAAAAAGATTGGATGGTCAAAGATACAACAAAAAGTAAACAAATAAAGAAGAGAAAAAGCGGCAAAAATCGAAGGTGAGAAAAGCAACGCACAGCGTATGTACGTTCTCGTCTACGCCGATGCCGCCATCGTATTATTGCGGTCGTTGGCTAGACATCGGCGAAATCAACAGCTCCTTCCCGCCAAACGCGGTCATTGCGTGCGCAGCGCGGACGAGCGTGCACCGATTATCGGAAAGGAGACCACCGAGGGCAAGGACGAACAAGAAAATCATAAAAAGAAAAAGAAAAAAAAAAAAGAAAAGAAGTTCAACAAGAAGCGGTAGAAGTGCTGCATACCTACAAGAGGAGATATAATGGGTAGCGCAGAAATATGCAGTCCAGAATTAGGGGAAATGCATGCCGGGAAAAAAAAGGAGAGGGATGAAAAAGGAGGGCAGTCGGTCGCTCGGTCAGCTGGTCTCTCGGTCAGCCGGTCGGCTGGGCAGATGTCTCAGGCTGAGTGCATATTGGAAGTGACCAATCATGGCTAAGAGCACATTATTCATCTATGGCTTGCTTTCTCCGTCTTTCTATCCGGATGCATTTGTCCAGCATTCCATCCTTCTTTCTTGTTTATTTTGTGATTTATCTAAAGTTTCTTTTTCTTTTTCTTTTTCTTTTTCTTTTTCTTTTTCTTTTTCTTATTCTTATTCTTCTTGTTCTTCTTCTTGCTTCATACTTCTTTAATTTTTCTTAATTAATTTTCTTTCCTTCTAAATACTATCACTGTAATTGTTATCATCTTTTTTTAATTTTTGCTTTTTTCTTTCTTTCTTAGATTATTTCTTCTTCTTCTTCTTCTTCTTCTTCTTCTTCTTCTTCTTCTTTCTTCTTCTTCTTCTTCTTCTTCTTCTTCTTCTTTTTTGTTTTTTCTCTCTTTAGACTTTCTTTCTTTCTTTCTTTCTTTCTTTCTCTCCTTCCTTCTTTCTTTCTTGCTATTCTTCTTCTTCTTCTTCTTCTTCTTCTTCTTTCTTCTTCTCTTCTTCTTCTCTTCTTCTTTGCTATTTCTTACTTTCTCTCTTTGACTTTCCTTCTTTCTTCTTTCTTTCTTTCTTTCTTTCTCTCCTTCCTTCTTTCTTTCTTTGCTATTCTTCTTCTTCTTCTTCTTCTTCTTCTTCTGATTTCGCTAATGGTTTCTTCTTTTTCATTCTTTCTTGCTCATTTATCTATCGTCGTTATTTTTCTTTCTCTCGGCCTTCCTTACTTTCTTATTACTTTCATTCTTTTATTCTTTTTTCTTCTTTCTGTATTTTCTTTATTATTTTACTTTCTATACATTTGAATCATTCTGTCTATCTATCTATTCATTTTCCATTCTTCTTCTTCTTCTTCTTCTTCTTCTTCTTCTTCTTCTTCTTCTTCTTCTTCTTCTTGTTTTTTTTCTTTCTTTCGCTATTTCTTACTTTTTCTCTTTGGACGTTCTTTCTTTCTTTGTTTTTTCCTTCCTTCTTTCGTTCTTTGTTATTTTTATATATATTTATATACGTTTTTCTTCTTTCTTGTCCGTTTATTTTTTCGTCATTATGTTCTTTTTTTCCCTGTCTTTATTCCTTATTTTGTTCTTTCTTCCTTCCACTCTTAAATCTTTTCCTTTTTTCTTTCATCCTTTTTTTTATTCCTCCCTTTTTTTCTTTCTTTCTCGGCTATCTTTTAAATCTTTATATACTTTTTCTTTCTTTCTTGCTCATTTATTTTTTTCTCATTTATTTTTCGTCATTATGTTTCTTTTTTTCTTTTCCTGACTTTAGTCCTTCTTTCGCTCTTTCTTCGTTCCTCTATTAAGTCTCTTTCTTTAATTCTTTCTTTCTTCTCTTATTTCCTTCTTTCTCTGCTATCTTTTAATTTTTTATATATTTTTTCTTTCTTTCTTGCTCATTTGTTTTTCGTCGTTTTGTTTCTTTTTTACTTTTCCTTTTGTCTTTTTCTTTTTTTCTTCTTTCTTTCACTCTTTCTTACTTCCTCTCTTTTTGTCTTTATGCCTACTTTCTTTCTTTTTTCCTGTCTTTCTTACTTTCTCTTTTTGGTCTTTTTCTTTTTCTCTTTCTTTCGCTCTTTCTTACTACCTCTCTTTTGTTTTTCTTTCTACTTTCTTATTTTTTACTTCTTTCTTTCTATTTTCGTAATATTTTCTATCTGTTATTTTTTTTACTTTCGATTATCTTCATTTTATCGTTTTCTTTCTTTCTTTCTTTCTTTCTTTTTTTCCTTCCTTCTTTCTTTCTTTTCTCTCGTTTTTATGTACGTTGATTTATTTCGTTATATCTTACATCGTTATTTTTTTCTTACTTTAATTGTTTCTTTTTTACAATCTTTATATCACCCGTTCGTTGCATTCCTTCATTCTTTTTTCTTTCTTTTTCTTTCTTTGTTCCAGTTTCTTTCATTTGTCTTTTTCATTCTTTTGTTCCTTATTCATTTTTTATATTCATTTCCTTCTTCAATCTTTTTCTTTCATTATGTATTCTTTTTTACTTTCCATCATTCTTTTTTTATGTGACTAATATTTCCTCTTGTACTCTTACATTTTTTCTTTCATTATTTTCTCTTTCATTTTTTTATTATTTTCTTTCTTTTATCTAATCTTATTTCTTTCTTTAATTTCTTTCTTTTCTTTTTTCTTTTTTTTTCTTCTTTGGTTTTGTTCATTGTTATATGCATTTCATTTATTATTTCATTTGAACTGTCATCTTCCTTTCTGTCGTTCTCCCCTTTTGTTATTTCTTTGTCTCTTTCTTCTTTTTTTTCATTCATTCTTTCATTTTGTATATTTATATTTGCTAATATCCATTTCCCTTTTATCTTTCATTCTCATTTTTATTCACACGAATGGAAATATGCAAATGTGCCGTTTTCACATAGTAAATCATGTAAATTCTACATTCTACAATTCTGGACAGAATTCAATTTTTTTAATACTCATTTTTTTAATCTATTTAACCCATAGAAGGTAACTTAACAGTTACTACCACTCCGGGTCAGCGGTGGACCTGGGAGTAATGGTAATAAAGGGATACTAGTTTCAGAATTTAAGCTAATACCCAGTTTAATGCCATACCCATGGCACTAAGACCCTCAGCTGTTGCCTTCAAGCACATATAATAAAAATGGTTGGGGGTTGCCATAAGGGCAATAGAGTTAGGACAATCATATAGGTACTAGGGCTTGACATGACCAACAGATTGATTGGAGGAGGCTTCTCTGATCACCCATCTAGCATAATTAATATATGTGATTTGTTAAAGGCCATTTTCGGCAACAAATCAAAACACATAAAACACATAGCATTAGTCTTAGCTTGGTCGTCAAATTTCAAAGATTGATTCCTTCAATCTTCCTCTTTCGCTGCTACAGCCGTCACTATCGGACGGGTTTTTGAAGCCAGCTACAACAAGGGCTGTAAAGTCAAACTTAACTCAAGCTAAGCAAGAGATGCTCACCTCTTCTATACAAGTGACAAGATAAGTTATGCAAGCACATTATTTTGCATATACAAAGTGTAGTTGTGTAGTTATACAAATTGTAGAGTATAGGGTGTAGGTTGCAAAATAATGTGCTTGCATAACTTATCTTGCCACTTGTATAGAATACATGTGGGATATACAAAAATATTTTGTATATGTATATTTCACGTTGATGTTTTGTTGTTGAATACACTGTTTTGTCTAAAAACAGTGTGTCCTGTTTTTGTAACGTTGTGGTATTTTCACAGTACCCAAACGTATATACGTAACGTGGCGGTGGCGGCGATATATTCACCCTACTAAAAAGGCATTCCGCACGTGGCGGTCATCTTGTTGATTAATATAGTTGCGTTTCATTGACTGCTATCGATTTGTAAAATCGATGCCGGTTAAAGCGAATAATGTAGAAAAATTAATCGTTGAACACTGGTGACCCAGGTAGAGCAAGCCGACGAGTCGGGGTTGCAAAAGGAATAATCTTTTGCGACCCACTCCTGCCTAGGGTCTGGTAACAATTGGTAACAAGTAGTAAACACTCCGTAAAAAACTTCTTTAACCGTAGTTGATCACGGGAGCGAAGAAGACAGTTGAACGGGGAAGGAAAGCACATTATATAGGCGCTGCCATGTCTCCCCACCCCTCCAACTTCCGACAGGAAAACTACATAATGCAATCTCTCTCTGGTCTTCGTGTTCAATCACAAGAATCAGAACTTCCTCAACCCAACAGCAGCTCCAGACGGTAAGTCACCAGTTCCTCACCCTTTTTTTTTTTTCACAATAATGGGCATTTTGTATACTTTTACAACATAAGCAATGAAAAAGTAAAATATCTTATAAGTAAAAAGTCGTCGGGGCGGCCTAAAGTCGGTATCAGCCAGTCAGCGAGGGAGTCTATCCCCTTTTCAATAGCCGTAGACCAAGGAGATTGTTGTTAGCATCTGATGTCGAGCGCCACACCTACCATCAGCTCCTTACTTTACCGCACAGATCCCTGTGCTACTCATACGCTGAGTTGGCGAGGGTCGGTATCGAACTAGGAACCTTGTGGTTTCTATCCGAACGCTCTACCGACTGAGCTAACCCGGCCCCCTTAATCTTATAAACGGACAAAATTTGTGATACATAGTGTTATATGAAAATGGAAAAGGAAGTGAATCCGACAATATGAGGAAAAATGAGTAAAGAAAAGAAATGTAGATGGATAAAATGAATTAAATCGATATCACATTAATCGATATCACTTACACATGTGTTTCGGTCAGTTTATGTGTGTGAAAATATTTCGCACACATAGAAGATTCGACCTTCATCAGAGTGAACATTTATTTTGAATGAAAAAATTCGTTGGGAGAAAACAACAGAGATTTTTGGAAATATTCGAAAATCGAATTTTTAAAAAAATTCGGAACGCTGAAATAGAACGTTGAGATAGACCGTTATGATTTGGATATTTGGTTTTTCTAGGGGTTATGGTATAAAATAGTTTTTTTATTACAAAAAGTTTATGTTTTGAAAAAAAATCGGTGAAGTTGTTAAAACTGGTCGATTAAAAAAAAACTGACCGAAACACATGTGTAAGTGATATCGATTAATGTGATATCGATTAAATTCATTTTATCCATCTACATTTCTTTACTCATTTTTCCTCATAGTGTTGTATGTAACTAATTTACCTATTCATTTTTTTTAGATCACCGAAGATAAGTAACGATCAACAACTTTAAATCCGATATATAGGTTAGAATTTCTTAATTGATAGAATAGAAATCATTTTTACTCATTTCAATGCATTTATTTATTTTTACATCAAGTGTGTCCAAAACAAATGTTAACTTTTAAAATAAAGAAAAAAATTATTTCTTCATCCCCTCCACCAACTTAAACACTTTTTTTGTTCACTCCATTACTGATAAACTTTTTTTAAGATTTTTTTTTCCATTTTTGGAATTTGTCTCAGAAGTCATTTTTAAAAAAGTGTCTCATTATTCATTTTTGTATTTCTCTTCTCTGGGAGACAAAAGTTCTCTCACGCTTTGCCAAAAATTCTCAAATTTAATTTCTCACAATCATATATCATATCCTCACTGCTATATATATATATATATATATATATATATCTTTTATAATAGAGATTGTGGGTTTTGCCTGTCTGTAACCGAAACTATATTACTATACAAGTCACAATTCCCTTTGTTATTTACATCACATTCTCCATGATTTTATGTTTATATAACCTCAATTATTAATAAAATTGTTTTACATCATTAAGACTGTTGACCACATCTACATAATAACATGCAATTGTATTTATATATACAACAAAACAGCGGATTACAGTGCGAATGGAAAAGCTAATTTGCATATTGATCTTTAAAATTTGATTTTAATAAATATATGCTTAGTATTATTGATTTCTAATTGATTGGTTTTATCTTAATGAATATGAGCAAAAATCTCGGGGATAAATCTTTTAAAAAATCCATTAACAAGAAGAAATAATTGTAATACTATTCTTTACTTCCTATTTTAACTAAATAGTTAAATTAGGAAAATTTACCAATGAAAGACGGGAGTAATGGAAAATGATGGAAGATTTAGTTTCAAAGTTGTTCTATTTTTCAATCATACACCCTCTGGTCCAATTTTTTTTATCTGCATTCTTATTCAGTTTCATTAACCTTTCTAATTTAATATGATATTTTATTATATTAAAACTTAAATACTTGCACCCGGAGGGTGCATATATTTGGTAGTATATATATATATATATATTATATATATTATATATATATATATATATATATGTGTGTGTGTGTGTGTGTGTGTTTTACCATAATAAGTCAGCGTTATAACAGATATAAAATGCTCAATATGTAAGTAGAGCGAATGTATTATTATAGTATGTACAGAAATAACCTACTCGAGTTTCACCATAAGAATGATGAAACCCGAGTAGGTTATTTCTGTACATACAATAATAATAATAATAATAATAATAATAATAATAATAATATATAGAATTGTTGCTCATTGACGTAGAAGACTGTCTATTTCTCAGAATTCTTAAGATGAGGCTTGATAATTTGGGATTATTAGGAACTATTATCCTCATCTTTATTGTTATCTATACAACGTTTCGGCTAATGTACCTCTGGCCTTCTTCAGGTGTTTCTTGTCAAACTTGAAGAAAGAGGGCACATCGCTGAAACATTGTGTAAATAACTATAAAGATAAGGACAATTGGAATTAAATGGCTTCTAAGCCGTAAACAAAAACAACAAGCAACATCTTTTTAAAAATAAAGCTTTGGCACAGATTATTATAATTAGTTAAAATTTATCTTCGCTCATTGTATTATATTTTGGCAAGGATATCCCCTAGCCATGGGTGACTATGTATCGGTCAATAAAGCCTAAATATCATAAACCTCCGTATGTCTCTGTCTCTTTTTTTTTTGTTATTAAATTCGTATGAGTAGCACAGGGTCTGTGCGGAGAGTAAAGAGCTGATGGTAGGTATGGCGCTCCACCTCTGGCGCCAAAACATCTCCTTGGTCTAGCGCTTGTGAAAAGGGGATAGACTCCCTCGCTGATTGGCTATACCGACATTAGGAGCCGAAGACTTTATATATTTACTTTTTACTACTACTACTACTACTACTACTACTACTACTACTCATACTAAATAATATAAATAATAATAATAATAATAATAATAATAATAGGGGTACCAACTGTAGGTTGTATTTTGGAACGGTCCCCAAGGGTTTGGAAAAGAGACTGGAAGAATAAGAGTAAGAATCGAGACATACAACATCATAATGTTAATATCGGATAAAATACTCAGAAGAGTCCTGGAGACCCGAGAGACGTGCTAAGACCAAAACCTGGGATACAAAACAAACTCGAAGGGGTGATATAATAATGATAAGAAAAAGAAGTAAAAGATTGAAAGAAGAAGAAGAAAAGGATGGAAGTAGAAGAAATAGAAAAAGGAGAGGAGGGGGGGGAGACAAGAAGAAGAAGAAGAAGAAGAAGAGAAGAAGAAGAAGAAGAAGAAGAAGAAGAAGAAGAAAGGGAGAAGAGAAGAAGAAGAAGAAGAAGAAGAAGAAGAAGAAGAAGAAGAAAGGTGAGTAGAGGAAGAAGAAGAAAAGGGAGAGGAGGGGGAGGAGGAAAGAAGAAGAAGAAGAAGAAGAAGAAGGATGAAAGAAGAAGAAGAAGAAGAAGAAGAAGAAGAAGAAGAAGAAGAAGAAGAAGAAGAGGGTGAGAAGAAGAGAAGAAGAAGAGAGAAGGAGAGAAGAGGAAGAAGAAAAGGAAGAGGAGGGGGAGGAGGACAAGAAGAAAGAAGAAGAGAAGAGAAGAAGAAGAAGAGAAGAAGGATGAGAAGAGGAAGAATAAGAAAAGGAAGAGGAGGGGGAGGGGACAAGAAGAAGAAGAAGAGAAGAAGAAGAAGGGTGAAAGAAGAAGAAGAAGAAGAAGAAGAAGAAGGATGAGAAGAGGAAGAATAAGAAAAGGAGAGGGGGGAGGAGGACAAGAAGAAGGAGGAGGAGAAAGAAGAAGAAGAAGAAGAAGAAGAAGAAGAGAGAAGAAGAAGAAGAAGAAAATGATTTGAACGTTTTACATTCAGCTTATTGTCGCCTTAATAGTATATATAGTGTTCAGTTTACGTTCTCTTGTATCGATAAATACCTCATTTCCCGCCTCTTAAGAACGTGAAGAGTAGTCAGTGAATATATTTGGGGCTATTTCTAACACCACCACCACTCTCTTTTTGGTATGGCAATAGAAGAGAGAAAAAAAAATCCGATGAAAGGGTTTCCGTGGAAAAAGAGAGTTGGAAGAGGCGAGCAATGGGGAAGGGATGGATGGTGTACATAAGCGTGAGACGATAATGGTTTCTTGAACATATTTGGCAGCGTTTTGCCTTTCTTTAATCGCAGAGCTGTGAGGCTACTCGAAACTGTCAATCGTAGACACGGACAAATGTCAGCCAGTGCGATGGACAAATAAGAATTTGCTTATAAGCACACGTGTCGTTCCACCAATAGTTAAATAACAATGTTATTTTTTTTGTTACGATAATGATACATGCATATGCAACTAGTTTTTTGTAATTTAAAAGGTGAGCACATTTAATTAAGTTGATAACGATCTCTTACTGGGGTTTGGAAAATATTCATGTGACTACGAGAAAGTTTTTATAATTCGCGTAAAGGAGCTCGTTCGTTTATAGAGGAATTTGGTCAGATTCGTTTATAGCAAGTTAGAATAATATATATTATATATTTATATATATATATATATATATTATATATATATATATATATATATTTAAGAAGGCAAAAAAAATAAGATAACATAATGTCCAGTGTCTAATTAATTTCGAATTAATAAGACACTGGACATTATTTTTTTTATACTCATTGTAATTGCCTTCTTAATATAAATAAATAATAGTATACTTAATATGCTAGCAAATTATCAAATACTTATATTATATATATATATATTATATATATATATATATATATATATTATTATATTACATAATAAAAAATAAATTAATGTTATTGTATCAAATTGTATAGTTTCAGGTAACTATTTTTAATAGAATGAATTTACATACATTTATATAGTTTCAAATATTCCCATAGAGCATTAATAATTTTAAACATATCTGTTAGAGGCAAAGATGATTTTTTATGGTATATTGACCCTTATATTGGGTTATTTTTAATAATGCTTTTTTTTTTGTTATATTAACCCTTACAGTATTGGGTTATTCAATTGATCGTTTTGATCAGAATTGTTGATATTAGGTAAGACATATTCGTATTGAAAATTCATATTCATATTGCGCAAATCCTTTACGTTTTTACAAAATGTTTCCTTTTGTGAACAATGTAAAACAATTACCGCTCCCTTACCAATTAGAAAATCTAAGACAAATGCAAAACCACCGAATTCATTAAATCTCTAGACTATTGTTATTTGATTGATCAGATTCTTGGGCGTTTTACGTGGTGTAATGAATGGTTAGCAAGTTAGACCAGCAAGCCATTACTTCTGAGTTAAAGTCTCACTGTGTGTACTATATGTGTCTGTCCTTGTGTCACAACTGAGCAAAATAACAATAAAACATTTTTGTATGTGATTCTAAGAATTTTATTTTAACATCTTTTTCTTTTCTAAAAGTAATTTTTAAATAAAGGAAAATGAAAAGATATGTACAGTCATGTTCTTTTTATTATCAACTTTAAAGTTTCTTTCTGTGTCTTTCAGTTATAGTTGTGTTAAATATCATGAAAATATGTTTGAAATCTCTGAATGTTTCGTATACGATCAAAATATTCATAGAGTATGCACCCTCATTTCTGCCCCCTGATAATCCCTGTTTTCTGATTTTCAATGCATTTCTATAAATGAAAATAAAAAAATAAAAAAAAAACTGTAAAATAATTATAATAAAATAATTTCTAATTTATTTTTATAATAAAATCATTCCACATTTTCTACTTTTCAATACATTTCTATAGTAAGAATTAAAAAGTTAAATTCTCGTTATTGACTTTTTTATAAGAAAATAATGCCTTATTCACTCTTATAATAAAACAATTAAAACGCATTAAACCGTCAATAAGTATTCATGTTTGCTGATTTCAATGAATTTCTACCGTAAAACAAGATATAACGTAAAGTAAAATTGTTTGCAATAAAGTTCTATAATACATTAAGTATTTAATATTATACATATAAAAACGAATTCTATCATTAATGTTTGTTCTACTCATACTTGAAGCCATATAACTGTATGCATTGCCTATTTTATACATTAAAAGATATATTTTATCAGTAGTCGGTACCGATGAAAATATTTTTTATGTACAAAATAGGCAATAAAATGGAGGGAAACTTCCTAAAACAAATGTTAAGTTTTAAAAGATTTTAACTTTAATTATCGGTTTTTGCCTATTGCTAGAACTATTAATATAGTTACTATCGGAAATGATAAAATATTGTTGGTGGAGTAGTGACAAAATAAGTGGGCAACGTTAAATAAAACTAAATAAAACAAACTGCGAGTGGTTAAAAGTGCATCCTTGAAAATTCTTTCTATTTTTTATTTTATTTTACTGCTTCAGAATTTACGCATATACTCGTCTATAAATCGAACACTAAAGAATATTTGAGTCCCCCCAAAATGTTTTCGGAGGTTAAAATAGGAATATGAGATGAAATAAGAGCCTCAAAAATAAACTGTAGAAATCATATGATTTCTTGGACACTAATCTGGAGTCGACTTATACACGAGATCGTCTTATATAAAATTAGATACTGTATTCAGTTTTAGGTGTAAATTAAAGCTTTGACGTATTTGATTAATAGATCCAAGCCATTGTATCAGGGGTTGCACCGGCGAGCATATATTTGTCTTTCTGTCATAAGGAATTACGGCGTTTTTTGAATGTCGTCAAAATGGAACAGTATTTAATTGGGTATGTGATTATATTATTTATTTTCTGGTGTTTGTCTTGGTCTGCGACCAAATAGGCGATTTGTGCAACGTGAATGGTAAAAGTAATATGGACAGTCGGTGACAGAGGCGGTCAGGGCAAAACGGAAAGGGAAGGATGGAAGAAGTATAGCGGAAAAAAATCGCTGATAGGATGGACGGACGAGACGACTGACACGGAAGACGGTAGACGGACAGACGTTCAAGTGAAATTTTCTGTTGATGTATATATCTTCATTTTTGTTGTTTTTATATTTTTGTTATTTTTTTATTCTCCTGGTTCTTTCGTGGTGTTCAGATCCTGGCTATTAGGTGAGGAAGGATTTTTTTCCTTTCTATATCTAATTCTCTGAGTCATTAAGGTATTATCTACTTCTCTCTCTCTCTCTCTCTCTCTCTTCTCACTCTCTCTCTCTCTCTCCCTCTCTCTCTCTCTCTCTCTCTCTCTCTATCTATCTATCTATCTATCTCTGTCTCCAGATATATGACTGCATATATCTATATGATATTTATTATCTATCTAATATTCATTATCTATATTTCAGGTATCTATCTATCTGTCTATCTATCTATCTATCTGGGCCGGGTTAGCTCAGTCGGTAGAGCGTTCGGATAGAAACCACAAGGTTTCTAGTTCGATACCGGTCCTCGCCAACTCAGCGCATGAGTAGCACAGGGATCTGTGCGGTAAAGTAAGGAACTGATGTTAGGAGTGGCGCTCCATCTCAGATGCTAAAACAATCTCCTTGGGCTAGCGCTATTGAAAAGGGGATAGACTCCCTCGCTGACTGGCTGATACCGACTTTAGGCCGCCCCGTTGACTTTACTTTTTATATACACACAAACACACACACACACACACACACACACACACACATATATATATATCCATCTATCTATCTATCTACCCATATTTATCTACTTATATATCTATGTATGTATTTAGTTCTATAACGTTTATTATCTTTATCATTTCAGAATCTATCATGTAATCGATATATCCACCTCAGTCTGTTCTTATCTATCTATCTATCTATTTATTTTATCTATCTATCTATCTATCTATCTCAGTTTGTTCATATCTACATATCTATTACCCTATCTAATTATGCAAGTTTGTATTTACGCATAATATATATATATATATATATATATATATATATATATATATATATATATATATAAACACACTCACATATATATAACATTTATCATATATCTTATACTATCTAATATATCGGTAAATAGACTGACATTTTCACTACTTTAACCCGAAAGGATCCTTTCTCTATCTATCTATCTATCTATCTATCTATCTATCTATCTATCTATCACAAAAAATATGTGTTTTGAACATGCAACTATACACTGAATAAAAATGTAGTTTAGCTCAATGACTCTTTGTTGTTTCCCATAATGACCACTGCTTAATAAGAAAAAGAAAATATTCCTATATATAGAACGAAAAATATGAAATTAAATAGATTTATTAAAGAGTATCGAGACAGAAACTAGCAATGAATAGAATATTTACTTTCTTTGAAATAGTCCTCATAGAGTCCTCATAGAGTTCCGGTGAGTTTTCTATTGTTAGAAGCACCTCTAATTTTTTAAATGTCCTCTCTGTCAGGAAATCTTACCTTTGAGGGTTTTTTTTCCGTTTATGAACCAAGAAATCTTACAAAACATTGCTACATTCACATAAACCTATGTTTTGCCAAAACTGTTAAGGGGAGGGAGTCTCATGACGCAGTGGCTAACGTATTGGACTGCGACTTCGTTGTAAGCGAACTCGAACTTCAGTCGCGCTATTACGTTCTCTTTCATACCAGTGCCCTTGGGAAAGGTACGAACCACATCATTCCTCAGCACTGGGTTTCACTCTTACACTGCCGTTTTTCTAAAAGGATGGTTTTAGCATTTAATAACCAATGAATTTTGTATTTCTCGGATTTTTCTTAGATGAGGCTTGATAAAATGTATTATTTGGATTATTCGAATTATTGTCCTCGTCATTATTGTTATCAACACAACACTTTAGTCGATGTGCTCTCCGGTCATCTTCATATTTCTTGTCGGACTCTGGAACCTTCTCAAATTCGGGAACCCCTCTCCTCGAACTTGGGAACCTTCTCTCCGAACTTGGAAGCGTTCATGTCGTAATTGGGAGCATCCGCGGAACTTTGAACCTAACCCTTTATTCAATCCACGTGGTTAGACTGTTCCCATTCCGTTAACCATGAGAACAATCATTAAGGCGCACAAGTTCGAAGAGAGGGTTCTCAAGGTAAAGGAGGGGGCTTCCGAGTCTGAGAAGGTTCCCGAGTCCGACAAGAAATACCTGAAGTAGGTCGGAGGTCACATCGACCCAAATGTTGTGTAGATAACAATAAAAATGAGGACAATGGTCCGTATAATTAAAATAATACAATGACGGTTGATATGACTTTAAACAAGGAAACCAAACGAAACCTACGATTCTGATTAAAAGATATCGAGGGTGAACAGAAAGTATTTAGAATTGCCAAGGACACGTCTAAGGTAAGTAAATCTTGTAATAATTGGAAGCTTGCTTGATCCAATATTTAAAAATAACTTTAATAGCAATAAGAATGAAAAAAAATGAGTAAAAATATTAATTCAGTTTTTCAACCATACCGGTATAATAATATTTGATCAATAGGATAAAATATCAGAATCGTCCCTTAACTGAATACTGGAGAAAGTTAAATAAGGTGGTGCCAGTTCCAAAAAAGATGAGTGTATGAATGATGGAAGAAAATAAAAGAATACGCGCATTTACAGATTACATATTCCTATTTATCTTGTTGCTTTATTTGCAAAAAATTAAATATTTGGAATTTCATCGAATGTCTAATCTTACATACATTTTTCTATTCAATAATATTCTCAAGATTGTACAGATAAATTTCCATACAAGTCACTTTCTCAGTTATGTACACGTCTTCCATTAGATTCAGTCATGTATTTATAACTTTGGTACCATATTTGACGGCATATAGGATGCACTTTTTAAAAAGATTTTGGCTCAAAAATTGCCCTGCGTCTTATACATCGTAGGTGAAATTTGAGACCTGCCGTAGGGCTAGGCTAATCATACTCGTGTGTTTAAGTGTAGTGGCAGAATGCTTTTATAAAAAGGATTCTATTTTACCTTACTTTTTGCTTTATGCACTGCTGGCTTTATTTTCGTGTCCAATGTGTTCTTATTATTATCATTACTAATACAGTCGTTATCATTATTATCACTAGCAACAAGAAACACCTTCCAGGCGTCGTAAAAACTAATTTTTGAAAGACATTGCCTGAGAGGATGGGAGTTAAAAATTCAATGTCAGAGGGTTTGTATCATAAGTAAGACAAATCCTCATATTTATTAAAGAAGTAAAAAAAAAACATTTGAAATGAAAACTGAGCCCCGTCCCTCTCAAATAAAATATAGCATGCATGTAATAATATAACAATTATTTTGAATATTTTCCAAATTAACAGAAAATCGTAGGTATTTATTTATTTGTAAACTTTTTAGTTAACTTCTTGTTACTGTAAAAAAAAAAGGACGAGAGTAAAAAACAATTTTTAACATTGCTTACTCAAATCTTGGGTGTATGTAGCATAAGAATATAGTGACGTAAGCTGTGACGTAGGGCTATAACGTAGTTTTTGTTACAGACAGAAATACCGAAATCTCCATTATTAATAAATTATCATTATAATTATTAATAATTTTATTATCATTATTATTACCTGCTATTGAGATATCTTGTGTATGCTTATTGCTTGCCTGTACTGCCAAATTGTTTTTATACAGCTATGCTTCTGCTTGTGTAATGCACAGCCTGACTATTTTCAACAATTAGGCTAAAAACCTTTTTCCTGAATCTGACCTGCTAAAATGGGGATGTGTCTTACATGCCCGTGCGTCTTATATGCCGTCAAATACGGTATTTTTAATGTTATGCGGTTTTAGTTTTAAATTGAAGAACCAACCAATTATGTTACCAAAGAATTGCTAAATTTTGACTTTCTCTATCATTTCTACGGCAAGATTTGGTCGGGAGAGACAATTAGCAATGGTCATTCTATGTATTCTGTGTGTTTCTAGTGGATCACCTTCCCAACCCAGTAGTGCCTAGTTTTGTATTCTCGTTGTGCTAGTTTGCTACATTCGCTTTGTACATGGTTTACAGTCTCATCTCTGTCACTGCATAGTCTACATTTACTGTTCTGTTGGATCTTATCAATATTTGCTTTGATATAATTTGTGCTTATGGGGCATTATTTTGAGCAGCAATTATTAGTGATGCAGTTTCTCTTTTGAGGTTTCCTCTTCTTAACCAGGTCCAAGTCTTTTCACGTGCAACCTCTCCGATTTGTCATTTGAAGTGTCCATATAATTACTTTTCTTTCCATTTTTGTTTTCTTAGTTTTTGTTGTTTTTCTGTTTGTCCATATATTACATCTGCTATTGTTAGCTGCCATAAGTAATCTGTCTTTGCTCTTTCATGTGTATTCTTCAAGTCTTTGGATTGTGGCCTCTATGTTGGCAAAATGTTTCCAGGATTCTTCTGGGAATACCTGCTGATCTTTCTTGCTATTTTCTCGATGGTCTCAATTTTTCCTCTGATTTTCAATTCCTCTATTCTGTTTTCTAAAATTTTGTGGACTGTTCCAAGTGCACCAATTACAATTTGTAAGACTTCTTATTGTAACTTGTGGGGATTTAAAAAAAAACGAAAATAAAAATAGAATAAAAAAAACTCCCATGTGGCTTTTGACCGGATAAACCCCTTTGCACATGTCCGACAAAAAAGGACAGACTCCCTACCCTCAAAAGGATACTTTGGTGATTTGAATTTAGGCCACAAATGAGTGTAGTCATTTCCTGGCCAGGGGGATGTCCCCTTGTCGACTATGCTTCGTTCAATAAAGCCTAAGTCCTAAAACTACCTCTTGTCTTTGTCTCGATCCTTTTTGTTCTTTTTCGTTCCTTAAATTTCATTTCAGCTTACCAGCTCACAAGAAGAAAGAACCAGCTTTATTAGGGATAAGATACAAGACAAACAAACCAAACCTATCACCTTAAACTTATTAATTGTTGTTTAAAAGCCATTTTTAACAGTATTCTACAGTGTTTCAGATGTATAATAAATTTTAAACCTCATATTCAAACTCGTGCTTTATGTCAGCTTGTTAACCATCGCACCACTGTAGGCAGGCAATAATTCATTAGTTAGTTATTCATTAAGAATACGTTATCCTTATACAAGACGATGTATCATTAAAAAAAACCTTGACGTTTGAACGACCAGATGGAAAGGAGAGTCATCGTAGTAAGCGTGTTCTAACTCCAGTTGCGCTATTACGTTCATTTTAGAACTATTCCTCTTCGTTAAGCAGAGTGTAGATATTTGTATATCTTTTCGTTTTCTTTTATCTTCACCCTGTGATCTGTTGGGACTGCAAAATCTACCAGTTGACAAGTTTTGTAAGAATAGCTAGATGTCTTTGTTATCTATCTGATTTAGCAACATTAGGACTATTACTCTTCGAGAAGCAGAGTCTATATATCTGTATATCTTTTCGTTTTCTTTTATCTTCACCCTGTGATCTGTTGGGACTGAAAAATCTACCAGTTGACAAGTTTTGTAAGAATAGCTAGATGTATTTATTATCTATCTGATTTAGCAACATTAGGACTATTACTCTTCAGGAAGCAGAGTCTATATATCTGTATATCTTTTCGTTTTCTTTTATCTTCACCCTGTGATCTGTTGGGACTGCAACATCTAGCAGTTGAAAAGTTTTGTAAGAATAGCTCGGTCTCTATTTTCTATCTGATTTAGCAGCATTAGAACGATTACTCTTCGGGAAGCAGAGTGTAGATATCTGTATATCTTTTTCTTTTCTTTAATCTGCACCCTGTGATCTGTTGGGACTGCAACATCTACCAGTTGACAAGTTTTGTAAGAATAGCTAGATGTATTTATTATCTATCTGATTTGCAACATTAGGACTATTACTCTTCGGGAAGCAGAGTCTAGATATTTGTATATATTTTTGTCTTCTTTAATCTTCACCCTGTGATCTGTTAGGGACTGCAACATCTACCAGTTGACAAGTTTTGTAAGAATAGCTCGGTCTCTATTTTCTATCTGATTTAGCAGCATTTGAACGATTACTCTTCGGGAAACAGAGTCTAGGTATTTGTATATCTTTTCGTTTTTTTATCTTTACCCTGTAATCTGTTGGGACTGCAACATCTACCAGTTGACAAGTTTTGTGAGAATAGCTTGGTCTCTATTTCTATCTGATTTAGCAGCATTTGAACGATTACTCTTCGGGAAACAGAGTCTAGGTATTTGTATATCTTTTCGTTTTCTTTTATCTTTACCCTGTAATCTGTTGGGACTGCAACATCTACCAGTTGAAAAGTTTCGTAAGAATAGCTAGATGTCTTTGTTATCTATCTGATTTAGTAGCATTATGACTATTACTCTTCGAGAAGCAGAGTCTAGATATTTGTATATATCTTTTCGTTTTTTTTATCTTCACATTGTAATATGTTGGGACTGCAACATCTAGCAGTTGAAAAGTTTCGTAAGAATAGCTAGATGTCTTTGTTATCTATCTGATTTAGCAGCATTAGAACGATTACTCTTCGGGAAACAGAGTCTAGATATCTGTATATCTTTTCGTTTTCTTTTATCTTCACATTGTAATATGTTGGGACTGAAAAATCTACCAGTTGACAAGTTTTGTAAGAATATCTCGGTCTCTATTTTCTATCTGATTTAGCAGCATTTGAACGATTACTCTTCGGGAAGCAGAGTGTAGATATCTGTATATCTTTTTGTTTTCTTTAATCTGCACCCTGTGATCTGTTGGGACTGAAAAATCTACCAGTTGACAAGTTTTGTGAGAATTGCAAGATGTCTCCGTTTTCTATCTGATTTAGCATCATTGGAACTATGAAATGCGCTGCGTGATGGCTTATGGTCAGTAAGAAGCAACACTTGGCGACGAACTTGTAGCGCTGACAAGTCGGCCGCTAAAAGTTCACAGTCAAAAGGGGAATACATGATTTTTGTTAATGTCTCATAAAACTCCAAATCAGAGCCAACGTTAACCTTTAGGCAAACTTATTAATCACCTCGGGCAACAACATCTAAAGTTCTTATTTTTTTACATATTTTATATTACCTCTATAAGTCAATAGAGTATTAATAGTTGATTGGTTTAAATGTAATTAATTTTTAAATGTGGCCTGGTAAGAGTGGCAATTATTTCTATTCATTTCTGTTACATCTCTCTATTAAGCTTTTTCTATCTATACTTAATATGGAAGCGCTTGGTGTAATGGTTAAAGTCATGGGAAATGGACTCGTCGCCCTCAGTTCAAATCCTGGATGTGGTAACTGTATTCCACTTAGCGCTAATACCCTTGGGAAAGGTATGAATCCTACGCTCACTCCAGCTATGGATAAATAGTAGGACAGACTGGGCTCTTTAAACTTGGTTAGGCAACTGGTCTAGGAGAAGGAAAACTCTGAATTCAAACCTGTTGAACTCCGCTTAAAAATGACCTTGTCTCGCATCCTACTCGTGCGGACGGGTTGGAAAATATATATATATTAACTCATCAGAACATTTAAGAGAGTGCGCATTTAAAGGTTTGACTAGGATATCAAATGATCTTGCATCGGACCTGCCCCAAGTATTGGGTTCAGAATAGATGACTATTAAGTTTTCAGGTCCCGATTTCCCATAAATAGAAAGGAACATTGTACAAACAATCAATATTTGAAGCAATATTAAAACAAATGAGTCATTTACTAATTCTTTCTGTCTTGGTAAATACAACATGCATCTATCTAGATAGATGACAGGTTTTATACTCAATTTTAATCTAGGTGAACTATTACTGGTTGGTTGTTTTCACGACAGGCCAAGTCTTTTTCTCTGAATATTTGAGATGAGGCTTGATGATTAGTATTAGCTGCGTTATTCGGACTATTGTCCTCATCTTTATTGTTATTTTTACAACGTTTCGGCCGATATGCCATCCGGCCTCCTTCAGGTATTTCTTGTCGACTCGGGAACCTTCTTGGACTCGGGAACCTTATTTTCGGACTCGGGAACTTTCTTTTCGAAGTCGGGAACTTTCTTGTCGTAGTCGGGAAGGTTCCCGAGTCCGAGAAGGTTCCCGAGTCCGACAAGAAATACCTGAAGAAGGCCGGAGAGCATATCGGCCGAAACGTTGTACAAATAACAATAAAGATGAGGACAATAGTCAGAATAACGCAGATAATACTAATTTCAAGTCTTGTTGGTTCATTTTTTCCGAAGGCAGTTTTAAAAGTATGGTCTCCAATTTTGTATAGAATAAAAATATAACTTCACAATCCTTTTATACAGGTAAAAACAACTCTCTTTGACCCATAGATTAGACTCTGACAGGAACTACCACTTCGGTCTTAGCACACCTAAAAGTGGTGGCAACAAATGGATGTCTTTATATTTCACCAAGCAACAGTACTGGAGCCTTATCACTACAAGTAGCTTTGTCATTCCAAAGAAACCCATGTTTGTGTGTAAATAACCCGTCTGTATGGTATGATGCAGTGAGAGTGTGTAGATCTCCCCTGACTATTACTAGGGCCGGGTTAGCTCAGTCTGTAAAGCGTTCGGCTAGAAACCACAAGGTTCCAAGTTCAATACCAGCTCTCGCCAACTCAGCGTATAGATAGCATAGGGATATGTGCGGTAAGGAACTGATAATAGATGTGGCGCTCCACCTCAGACGGAAAAACAATCTCCTTGGTCTAGCGCTAGGAAAAAGGGGATAGATTCCCTCGCTGATTGGCTGATACCGACTTTAGGCCACCCGACGACTTTACTTTACGTTTACACGGGTTTCCTAATCTCTGCTTATGGGGACGTCCACGTGCCACAGTGACCAACATGGTGGACGGCGACATCCTAATAAACAAGTTTGAACTATTACTTTCACTTTCGGACGAATAACGTTGCTATGAGTTAAACAGTACTACTACTCTGATTCTACAGAGATGGGTTTGGCTTTAAATAACTCACAAATGTTGATATGCCATTAAACAAAAAAACAAACCAAAACTTATCACTGTTTGAACATTAAAAAATGTAGTTTTTACAGTAAGCATGCCCATTCTTTTCTCTTTCTCTCTCAATATATATATATATATATATATTTATATATATATATATATATATATATATATAAACACACACAAATATATATATATATATATATATATATATATATATATATATATGCATGCTTATGTGTTCTGCTTGATCAAAAAAACGTAATGACTACGTAGAATTGTTACACTACCTTTGCGTAATGGTTATCGTCATTAGAAATGGAATGAGCAACCCGAGGTCAGATCCTCAATATGGTTGTTTGCGTCTAAAGATAAGTGTATTTTGGCAGCATTTTCTCTTTTAAACATGTTTGGTTGAACTCGAGTGACAATTCCTGTCGTATACGTTTCTGTTCAATCCCACTACCAATTCCTAAGCTACTGCTCGTTTTCTTTAAAAACGAGACACCACGAAACATACCATCAGTTCCCATCCTGAAGATGGCAAATCGACATGCCGAAAGCGCTCGTAGAGACACCTTTGGTGGATTGCTACACCAGTTCCACCCTGACACCAAAAAAGATGGCCAGACACCTTGAACGGATTGAACAGAAACTTGTACGACAGGAATTGTCACTCGAGTTCAACCAACCATATATATATAATATATATATATATATATATATATATATATATATGGTGACGATTTCTGTAGAACTCGATATACATTTGGTATGAGCTAATATCAGAGGAATAGGGCATCAGTGTGGAACAGATATTTTAATTACTTCTCAGGTTGATAATTCTTTGTCCTTTGCCAGTTTCCGTCACAAGTAAAAGAACATTTTATCCCTACCTAGATTGGGAATATATAGATTCATGCCTTTCCCAAGAGAATAAGCTAGAAAGGAAACGCAAGTAGACTCGTCAAGGATCTGAACTCGGGTCATCAAGCCAATTTCCTATGCCGGTAACCATTATGTTATGCGTGCTTCTATCTCTATTTGTCTCCACCCTGTCGGTGGGGCGTTAGGATGCACCGACTGCACCTCTGCAGAGGGGTAAGACTCCCCCAATGGGGCCACCTGTTGGCCGTGGGTGGCAACCCGTGAGGCTTAAGGATGGAGCCCAGGTGGATGAGCAGTTCATGACATGCAATACTCCACTTTGGCCCTATCTTGGGCTAGACGGGGGTCGGAGAGGCCCCCTCCGATCAATCGGCTGGTCACGTCAAGCCCTAGCACCTATATGATTTTCCCAACCGTATTGCCCTTATGGCAAGCCCCAACCCCGTTTTATCATATGGGTGCTAGAAGGCGGTGGCTGCAGGTGTACATGTCCTGGTAATGACGTTAAACTCTATCTGATGGTGAGATCCCAGTTTTGGAGGTTTGGGGAATGTGGAGCACCCCTTCATCACCATTGCTCCCTGGTCCACTCTGACCCGGAGTGGTAGTACCTGTTAGGGTCCCATCTATCCATTAAGAATTGATTTATTTCAAAACTTTATCGGCATTAAATTACCCACTGAGGTCGATATGCCGTTAAACAAAACAAACCAAACAAACCAAATCTATTTGTCTCTCTGTCCCTCTGTTGGTTGGTTGGTTGGTTGGTTGGGATTTATGGCATGACAACACTTGTTGGGTTATGTTATGCTGCAGATATTTTGTTTTATTCGTTCTTGTTGGGTATTCCATTTATTTTCAAACTCAATTTTTAAACACATCTTTTTCATACTCATTTTTTATATATTTAACACATAGATGGGGACCTAACAGGTACTACCAATCCCGACCAGTGTTGACCTGGAAGCAATGGTGATAAAGGTACATTACACAGTTCCAGCCTGTGTCTGTCTGTCTGTCTATCTGCCTATCTCTCTGTCTCTCTGTCTCTCTCTCTCTCCTCTTCTCTTTTCTTCTTTTCTCTTCTCTCTCTTCTCTTCTCTCTCTGTCTCTTTTCGTCTCTGTCTGTCTGTATCTCTCGCACTCTCTCTCTATCACACACACACACACACACACACTCTCTCTCTCTCTATATATATTATATATATATATAATATTAATATATACATATATATATATATAACCATGATTCTACAAAACAAAACAACTGCTGTTGTTTGGCATCAGTCATGTTTTAGGCAGCAATGCCTCATTACCACTAATCTTGCTAATCCCAGCTGGATCTTACAATACCTCCCCACTTTGTTGATTAAAAAATTAATGATAATAAAACTTCAAACTTCTCCTACGATGTATAAGACTCAGGGCAAGTTTTTGAGCCAAACTTTTTGAAAAAGTCCTATATGCCGTCAAATACGATATATATATGTTTGTATATATATTCATATATATGTATATTATGCTTATATATATATATATATATATATATATTAATATATATATATATATATATATATATGAATGTATGTATGTGTTATGTCTCCAGTTCATTGTTTGTTGTTTACCTTAAAACTATCAAATTTATATAATTAAACATTTCTTTACGAAACACTTTTCTCCTGACGATGACATAATGTCGAAACTAGTGGAGAAGAATCAAAAGATAAAAATACAAAGAAATATTCCTTTTATCTCATCACTTTTAATAAGCTTTATATATATATATATATATATATATATATATATATATATATATATATATATATATATATATATAGAGAGAGAGAGAGAGAGAGAGAGAGAGAGTATAGATAAAAGGATATGAAAGCAACACAATATGCTGTATAAGTGAAAATATTATAAATATCATAAATATTATAAATATTTTCACTTTAAGAGC
>CM042172.1:63810314-63817814 GCA_023376005.1 Doryteuthis pealeii | reverse complement strand
TCTTTTTTTTTCATTCTATTCCAGATCAATCTACTCTTTCCTTTTGATTCTTTTTACAATTCAATCATTTTTTCCCTTTCTTTACCTTCTACGTCCATACACATTGGTTACATACCATCTCTCTTTTTTCCTCTTCATCCAAAAACCTTTATTCTTTGATTTCTTTTTATTTAATTATTTTATTCGTTCATTCTTCTGTAATATTTTCTTGCTTGCTTTTTTTTTATTTCATTACGTCATTCATTCAGTTTTTCTTTTCGTTCTTTCTTTTCTTTTATCTGTTTTCTTCTTTCGATATTTTCTTCCTTACACCTAACTTCTTTCTTTTTATTCTATTTTTTTTCTTTCTTTTTTTTTTTTTTTTTTAGCTTTAAGCATTTATTTACTTTTCTTTACTTTTCCTTACTTTTCTTCTTTTTTAATGTTTTTTTCACTCATTTTTGTTTTTTTACACTTTTTTATACCGTATTATTGATACTATACTGTTTCCTCAAATTAGTTTTCATATTTCCTTCATTTTTTAATCCTTATCTTCTTTTGACTTTTTTCTTAAAACACCTTTTTATTCTTTTACATTCACTCAGTTTATTTATCTAAACATTCATTTTTTTTTCATTCTCATTTTTTTTCATTCTTTTCTGAAGCAAATCTTTATCTTCACACCAGATTCTTCTTTCTGCCTTTTTTTCCTTCGATAAATTCCCTTCCCTGTAACTATTTTTTCTTGTTCCTTCTTTCTTTCTTTCTTTCTTTTCTTTCACCTCTTCATTTATTCCTTTATTTCATTTTTTAATCCCTCTTTTATTTTCAATTTTCTTAATTTGGGCTTTCTTTTCTTCCATGCCTTCTTTCCTTCACCTTTTCTTTCTTTTCTTATTTCTACCTTCTTTTATTAATTCTTTTTTCTTTATTTTTGTACTCATTTTCTTCTTCCATTCTCTTCATTCTTTTCTTTTCTCGCTTCCTCCCTTTCTCCCTTTCTTCTTCATGTCTTTTATTTTCACCTTTTTTACCCCCTTTTTTCTAATCTCGCATTTCCCCCTTGTTCTTTCTTTTACACCGAGAGGGAAAAAAACAAGAAGAACTCTACCACATTCACATTCTCCAATACATGCATATCCGTACAAACACCTGCTTTCCCTCAAGCGTACACGCATATGCACACACACACACACGAATGAATGGACAGACGCAGCCATGCATGTACACACTGGCATTCATCACATATATATATCGAAACATCGACCAAAAGCTAAAATGGCCGGGCAGCTCCTGTAACTGGACATGCAAACGCGTGGCCACAACTAATAGGCAAACAGGGAAAGAAAAGAAGAAAGAAAAAAAAGAGAAGGGAGAACAAAAAAGTTGTTAGGAAAAGGAAATGGAAGGACGATTGTTGGCGGGAAGAATCTAGCCAGAGACATTTCCCCTGACGTCATAGGTTAGCGTATAACCATAAGATAGGAATGTGTCTACCGTCCATCCATATACTGATTGTCACAATGTGGACAGGGAAGAGAGAGTGGGAAAGAGAGAGATGGTGAGATGTAATTATGTACGGTGGTGGTCTTGGCAGGACATGGAAATGCAAACAGCTAGCCAGAACACTATGAAGATAATCAGAGAGGTCCAGAGAAAAAAAACCCAAAAAAAACAAAAAACTCACGGGAACGTAAAAAAAAAAAAAAAAAAAAAAAAACGATTGAAAAAAACAAAAAAAGAGCTGAGTGATTATAACATTGCAAAGAATATTGACTGCTGTTATGGTCAGATAGTTGTTTAGCCTTTATGTATGAGTGTTGTTGGGGACTGCTTTCATTTTTTTTCTTCTTCTTCCTTCTTTTTCTTCCCCAACGCAATAGATATTGATTTAAAAAGTACAGTTAGGCTTCATACGCCTCACAGCTCAGTCTGTGTATATACATTAAAAAAAACGTACACAAGAACAAGTGTCTGAGAATGTGTATACGCTCTCTATGGAAACATATTTTGCTAACGTTTATCTTTCAAGTAAAGGTGTAACTTTTGGGATAATGGAGGAAAAACACGACAATTACAAAAATATTCTCGTTTATTTTGTTTGTTTTTTAACAATTGTATCCGAGGCTACGAAGGGGAAAGTACAGATTTTTCAGAAAGCTAATGATCATTTGAAAATACACAACTTGGAGGGAATTGCATGAGCTATAAAACAGGCAGTTGATTAAAAAAGCAAAAAAATAAACGAAGAATTAATTTTGGATTTGTTTCGTGTTTTTTCCTCATTATCCCAAAAAGTTACACCTTTACCTTTGAAAGATAACGTTAGCAAATATGTTTCCATTAGAGAGCGTATACAACATTCTAGGACACTGTTCTTTGTGTACGTTTTTTTTAATTATATACACACTGAGCTGTGAGGCGTATGAAGCCTAAACCTGTATTTTATAATAAATATCTATTGCGGTTGGGGGAAGAAAAAGAAGAAGAAAGAAAAAAAAAATGAACGGCAGTCCCCAACAACACTCGGATACATAAAGGCTAAACACTATCTGACCATAACAGCAGCATATTCCTTTGCAATGTTATACTTCACTCGCTCTTTTTTTTTTTGTTTTTTTTCAATCGTTTTTTTTTTTTTTTTTTTTTTACGTTCCTCGTGAGTTTTGTTTTTTTTGGGTTTTTTCTGGACCTCTCTCTGATCTATCTCTCATAGTGTTGGCAGCTGTTTGCACATAGTTCCTGCAGGCCTGCCAAGACCACCACCGTACTAATTAACATCTCACCAATCTCTCTCTTTCCCACTCTCTCTTCCCTGTCCATTGGTGACAATCAGTATATTGATGGACGGTGACACATTCCTATTCTACTGGTTATACGCTACCTATGACGTAGGGGAAATGTCTCTGGCTAGTTTTCTTCCCGCAACAATCGTCCTTCCATTTCCTTTTCCTAAAACTTTTTATGTTTCTCCCTCTCTTTTTTTTCTTTCTTCTTTTCTTTCCCTGTTGCCTATTAGTTGTGTGGCCACGCGTTTGCATGTCCAGTTACAGGAGCTTGCCCGGCCATTTTAGCTTTTTGGTCGATGTTTCGATATATATAGTGATGAATGCCAGTGTGTACATGCATGGCTGCGTCTGTCCAGTTCATTCGTGTGTGGTGTGTGGCATATGCGTGTGATGCTTGAGGGAAAGCAGGTGTTTGTACGGATATGCATGTATTTGAGAATGTGAACGTCGTAGAGTTCTTCTTGTTTTTTTCCTCTCGGTGTAAAAGAAGAACAAGGGGAAATGTGAGATTACGAAAAAAAGGGGTAAAAAAGGTGAAAATAAAAGACATGAAGAAGAAAGGGAGAAAGGGAGGAAGCTAGAAAGAAAAGAATGAAGAGAATGAAAGAAAAAATTTGAGTACAAAATAAAGAAAAGAGAATTAATAAAAGAAGGTAGAAATAAGAAAAAGAAAAAATGTGAAGGAAAGAAAGCATGGGAAGCAAAAAGAAAGACAAATAAGTAATTGAAAATAAAAGAGGCATTAAAAATGAAAATAAAGAAATGAACGAAGAGGTGAAAGAAAAAAAAAGCAAAGAAAGAAGGGACAAGATAAAATAGTTAACAGGAAGGAATTTATCGAAGGAAAAAGACAGAAAGAATGAATCTGCGTGCGAAGATAAAGATTTGCTTCAGAAAAGAATGAAAAAATGAGAATGAAAAAACAATGAATGTTTAGATAAATAAGCTGAGGAATGTAAAAGAATAAAAAAAAGGTTTTTAAGAAAAAGTCAAAAGAAAGATTAAGGATTAAAAAAATGAAGGAAATATGAAAACTAATTTGAGGAAAACGTATTAGTATCAATAATACCGTATAAAAAGTGTAAAAGAAACAAAAATGAGTGAAAAAAACATTAAAAAGAAGAAAATCAAAGAAAAGTAAAAAAAATTGCTTAAAGCTAAAAAAAACAAAAAAACAAAGAAAGAATATAAAAAAGTAGAAAGAAAAGTTAGGTGTAAGAGAAGAAAATATCGAAGAAGAAAACAGATAAAAGAAAAGAAAGAACGAAAAGAAACACTGAATGAATGACGTAATGAAATAAAGAAAAAGCAAGCAAGAATATATTACAGAAGAATGAACGAATAAATAATTAAATAAAAAGAATCAAAGAATAAAGGTTTTTGGATGAAGAGGAAAAAAGAGAGATTGGTATGTAACCAATGTGTATGGACGTAGAAGGTTAAAGAAAGGGAAAAAATGATTGAATGTATAAAAGAATCAAAAGGAAAGAGTAGATTTGATCTGGAATAGAATGAAAGAAAAAAGAAATAAAAGAAAAGAAAGAAAGGTTATAGGTAAAGAAAGGTGGGAAGGAAGGAAAGAAAGAATGAAAGAAGAAGAAATGGATTGGGTGTAGAATGGATTGCGCTTGCGTAGAAGCGTTGTCCTGGACATCAGAATGTGACTGAGTTACTCCTTTCGCCAGACGCGTCTCGGGTTCTGCCTCTAATGAGTTAGTTGGCTGCTGTACGGACATATGACCCAGGCTACGTTCTGCATGTAACCGCCAATGCAGGAGGAAGAAAAAAGAAAAAAAAAAGAAATATATATACTGAATAGCCATGAAGACGAATATTTCCATGGAAATATTTCTTATATTTCACCTGTGTTAGAACGTTGGATACCTTGATAATTTTTTCTAAAATCGTTGTACAGATATATGGTGTGCATCGTTCCTCTTCCTGATAGCCATACCATTTGGATGTTTACTACACACTTATCTATCTATTTATCAATATATCTAATCTATCTATTTATCTGTCCTGTCTATCTATCTGTCTATCTATCTAAATCGACGAAATGGGGATCTCCAGAAAAAACCTTGATGATTTAAATAAGCAGGTAAGTAAAGGCGATTTTCTCTTTATCTACATTCACCACCTCAACACACAAATATATATATATAGTATATATATATATATATATTATATATATTATACAATATATATATATATTTGCATAAATACATACAACAAAGACCCGATTAAAATGCTAAATAAAAAACGAAGAATACTAATTATTTGTAAGGTATGCAAATAGGTAAAAATGCTTTTAAACAAAGGTATCTTCGTTTAGCGAACGACTTAAAACCTGACCAATAGGAAAATTTTAGGAATGCTGAAAAAAAATTATATGACGCCATTATAGATGTCCGTCTGCCGTCCACAAAACCAGCGGGAATAATTTTCAGGGTGAACGCATTATTGCATAACAGGTAAGGGCTTATTTCATTATTCCATTTTTATCGTATTATTCTTGTATATTCACATAGATGTATCCATATTAAAAGGTAGTGTGTATTCGTAGAAAATATAAACTGATCGTTCTACCTTTCGTCCACTCTTATGGCTAGTCTAGTGTCCATTGTTCCTTTTTATCTTTCACTGCTATGAGTTGCAGGCAAAATGTTGCATTTCGCTGACATACCCATGATTTTGTGACGCAATTATAGACCCAACATGAAACTAATCTGTCGTGGACAAAAAATAGTGTACACATAATCTACAAACGTTCTTTTTGTAAGGGATAATGTACATACTCAGTCTCATTAAGAATATAACCTATAATACAGGGTTGCGGCCATAAGTAACGCTCTTTGTTTAAGTAGACAAAATTAAAGCCTTTTGATTATTCTTTATTTTTTTCGAACATGAATGTATTACCACAGGTAAATGGGATTAATATAATATATTAAAAAAATGATATAATGCTTATCGGTTTAATAATGTTCAATACAAATGAAATCAAACCAAATTTAGAAAAAAAAAAACATAATTATATAAAGTTTTTAGAATTTAGTCATTTATTTGAGATGTTCAAAATGATCCCCTTCATGTTCCATAAAATTTTGAACTCTACCAGCAACACTTTTTTTCCTTTTCTACTGTTTTATTTTTCTTGTAACCGTTTCACTTTCTGCCTCGTTCATCTATACAGAAGATATTTTGATATTTTGGAAATATTCGTTTCTAGGTATCATCTTTCGGTTCATAGAGAATATTTTCTATCTCAACATTCCTCTTAATTTTGATTACCAATTCTGTTTTTAAAGCTCGATCAATCATTTTATCTCTAAATGCCCTTTTGTTCAAATATATTATCTGTTTTTTTTATATCTCTTTACACACACATATAAACTATATATATATATATATATATATATATATATTATATATATATATATATATATATATATACAAGAACTATCGTACAGTCAAAATATATATATATTTTATATGTGTGCGTGTTGTATGAGTGTATACTTAGCAATATATATGTTCCAGGTTATTAATGGCAATATTATATTTTCAACACATCATATCTATCTACTAATATCTGTCTCTCTCTCAGTCTCTCTCTCTCTGTCTCTCTCTCTCTCTATCTATCTACATATATATATATATATATATATATATATATTATATATATAATATATAATATATAACATTTATCTTCTTATCAATTCACACAGGGGCTATTTCTTTCCTTTCTCCTATCTCTCTCACTCTCTCTCTCTCTCTCTCTTTCTCTCTGTCTCTGCTCTCTCTCTCTCTCTCTCTCTCTCTCTCTCTCTCTCTCTATATTATATATATATATATATATATATATATATATATATATATTATATATATATTTTATTCAGTGAGGTCAATAAACTAATGATGAATAAAACATTATTTTACACATCAGACTCTTGCAACATTATCTCTTAGGATTTCTAAATCAATTACATAAATACAAACAATATACGAGGACACTTCTATATATATAAAAAAAGCTGCTAAACGTGTATAGATCTATTAACCTGCCCTACCTTTCCATCTATCATCTATCTATCTATCTATCTATCTATAATATATATATATATATATATATATATATATATATATATACAGAGAGAGAGAGAGAGAGAGAGAGAGAGAGAGAGAGAGAGAGAGAGAGAGAGAGGGAGAGAGAGAGATAGATAGATAGATAGATAGATAGATAGATACATAGATTGATTGAAAGAGAGAAACAGACAAACAGACAGACAGAACAACAGACAGAAATAATGTGCATATTGGCCAAACGTGTATAGATCTATTAACCTGGCCCATCGTTTATGTATCGTTTCATATTAAGAATTAATCAGTATTTCCTTCTTTTCCTTCTGTGTTTCTCTTTGTTCCTTTTTCTTTTTAATCTTTTCCGGTTTCCCTCTAGTCCTTCCTATTTTTTTGCTTTGGTCAATGTTATTAACGAACCAACCGCCGATAACTACATATTTTTTTCTTTTCTTTCTTGAACAGCGTCTCTGACCGTTCCTCTCCTTTCTGACTGATTTCTTTATCTTAAGTGGCGATCTTTTATGTAAGTTTCTATCATGTATAACATATTATTCTTCTTTGAATTGTCTATTTTTCAATACGCTTCTTCTCTTTAATGTTTTCTCTATCTCTTTCTCTCTCTCACACTCCCCCCTTCCCCCCCTCT
>CM042172.1:63800314-63802814 GCA_023376005.1 Doryteuthis pealeii | reverse complement strand
GACGAGTTCATTTCCCATGACTTTAACCATTACACCAAGCGCTTCCATCTTAAGTATAAATAGAAAAGGCTCAATAGCGAGATGTAACAGAAATGAATAGAAATAATTGCCACTCTCACCAGGCCACATTAAAGATTATTTACAACAAATTATTTAAAACAATCACCTATTAATATTCTATTGACTTAAAGAGGTAACATAAAATATGTAGAATATATATATTTACCAACCCCTCCGCACGAGCAGGATGCGACACAAGGTCAATTTCTTAAGCGGAGTTTAACAGGTTTGAATTCAGAGTTTTCCTTCTCCTAGACTGGTTACCTGACCATGGTTAAAGAGTCCAGTCTGCCCTGCTATTTATCCATAGCTGGAGGGAGAATTGGATTCATACCTTTCCCAATGGTATTAGCGCCATGTGAAATTCCAACAGCTTCGTCTAGGAATTGAACTCGCGTTGACGAGTCCATTTCCTACGACTCTAACCATTAGAACACGCGCCTCCGTAGAATATAAGAAGTTTAGATGTTGTCAATCGAGGTGATTAACAAGTTTGTCTAATGCTGGTTCTTACTTGGAGTTTTATCAGATATTAACAAAATATTGACAGTGAACTTTTAGCGGCCTACCTGTCAGCTCTACAAGCGGCCTACCTGTCAGCTCGCCAAGTGTTGCTTCTTATTGACCATAAGCCATCACTCAGCGCATTTCATAGTTCCAATGATGCTAAATCAGATAGAAAACGGAGACATCTGGCAATTCTCACAAAACTTGTCAACTGGTAGATTTTGCAGTCCCAACAGATCACAGGGTGAAGATTAAAGAAAACAAAAGATATACAAAGATCTAGACTCTGCTTCCCGAAGAGTAATAGTCCTAAAATTAACGTAATACACGACTGCAGATAGAATACGCTTTCTACGATAACTCCCCCTTCCCCGTGGTCGTTCAAACGTCAAGGAATTTTTTATAACACATCGTCTTGTATAAAGATAATGTATTCTTAATGAATAACTAACTAATGTATTATTGTCTGCCTACAGTGGTGCGATGGTTAACAAGCTGACATAAAGCACTAGTTTGGAATATGAGGTTTAAAATTTATTATACATCTGAAACACTGTAAAATACTGTTAAAAATGGCTTTTGAACAACAATTAATAAGTTTAAGGCGATAAGTTTGGTTTGTTTGTATTGTATCTTATCCCCAATAAAGCTGGTTCTTTCTTCTTGTGAGCTGGTAAGCTGAAATGAAATTTAAGGAACGAAAAAGAACAAAAAGGAACGAGACAAAGACAAGAGGTAGTTTTAGGACTTAGGCTTTATTGAACGAAGCATAGTCGGCAAGGGGACATCCCCCTGGCCAGGAACTGACTACTCTCACTTGTGGCCTAAATTCAAATCACCAAAGTATCCTTTTGAGGGTAGGGAGTCTGTCCTTTTTTGTCGGACATGTGCAAAGGGGTTTATCCGGTCAAAAGCCACATGGGAGTTTTTTTTTAATTCTATTTTTTTATTTTCGTTTTTTTTTAAATCCCCACAAGTTACAATAAGGAGTCTTACAAATTGTAATTGGCGCACTTGGAATAGTCCACAAAATTTTAGAAAACAGAATAGAGGAATTGAAAATCAGAGGAAAAATCGAGACCATCGAGAAAATAGCAAGAAAGATCAGCAGGTATTCCCAGAAGAATCCTGGAAACATTTTGCCAACGTAGAGGCCACAATCCAAAGTCTTGAAGAATACACATGAAAGAGCAAAGACAGATTACTTATGGCAGCTAACAATAGCAGATGTAATATATGGACAAACAGAAAAACAACAAAAACTAAGAAAACAAAAATGGAAAGAAAAGTAATTATATGGACACTTCAAATGACAAATCGGAGAGGTTGCACGTGAAAAGACTTGGACCTGGTTAAGAAGAGGAAACCTCAAAAGAGAAACTGCATCACTAATAATTGCTGCTCAAAATAATGCCCCATAAGGACAAATTATATCAAAGCAAATATTGATAAGATCCAACAGAACAGTAAATGTAGACTATGCAGTGACAGAGATGAGACTGTAAACCATGTACAAAGCGAATGTAGCAAACTAGCACAACGAGAATACAAAACTAGGCACTACTGGGTTGGGAAGGTGATCCACTGGAAACACACATAATCCATAGAATGACCATTGCTAATTGTCTCTCCCGACCAAATCTTGCCGTAGAAATGATAGAGAAAGTCAAAATTTAGCAATTCTTTGGTAACATAATTGGTTGGTTCTTCAATTTAAAACTAAAACCGCATAACATTAAAAATACCGTATTTGACGGCATATAAGACGCACTGGCATATAAGACGCATCCCCATTTTAGCAGGTCAGATTCAGGAAAATGTGTTTAGCCTAATTGTTGAAAATAGTCTAGCTGTGCATTACACAAGCAGAAGCATAGATGTATAAAAGCAATTTGGCAGTACAGGCAAGCAATAGGCATACACAAGATATCTC
>CM042172.1:63770314-63795314 GCA_023376005.1 Doryteuthis pealeii | reverse complement strand
TAGAACAAACATTAATGATAGAATACGTTTTTATATGTATAATATTAAATAATTAATGTATTATAGAACTTTATTGCAAACAATTTTACTTTACGTTATATCTTTTTTTACGGTAGAAATTCATTGAAAATCAGCAAAAATGAATTATTTGGTCAATACTTATTGGCGGTATATCGTTTTATATTTATAATTTAATGCGTTTTAATTGTTTTATTATAAGAGTGAATAAGACATTATTTTCTTATAAAAAAGTCAATAACGAGAATTTAACTTTTTAATTTCTACTATAGAAATGTATTTAAAATTAGAAAATGTGGAATGATTTTATTATAGAAATAAATTTAAAATTATTTTATTATAATTATTTTACAGGTTTTGCTATTTTTAAATTTTCATTTATAGAAATGCATTGAAAATCAGAAAATGGGATTATCAGGGGGCGGAAATAAGGGTGCATACTCTATGAATATTTTTATCGTATCCGAAACATTCAGAGATTTCAAACATATTTTCATGATATTTAACACAACTATAACTGAAAGACACAGAAAGAAACTTTAAAGTTGATAAAAAAAGAACATGACTGTACATTATCTTTTCATTTTCCTTTATTTAAAATTACTTTTAGAAAAGAAAAAGATGTTAAAAATATAAATTCTTAGATCACATACAAAATCTGTTTTTATTGTTATTTTTGTGCTCTCAGTTGTGACAGGAAGAGACACATATAGTACACACAGTGAGACTTTAACTGAGAAGTAATGGCTTGCTGGTCTAACTTGCTAACCATTCATTACACCACGTAAAACGCCCAAGAATCTGATCAATCAAATACCAATAGTCTAGAGATTTAATGAATTCGGTGGTTTTGCATTTGTCTTAACAGATTTTCTAATTGGGAAGGGAGCGGTAATTGTTTAACATTGTTCACAAAAAGAAACATTTTGTACAAACGTAAAGGATTTGCGCAATATGAATATGAATTTTCAATACGAATACGTCTTACCTAATATCAACAATTCTGATCAAAACGATCAATTGAATAACCCAATACTGTAAGGGTTAATATAACAAAAAAAAAGCATATTTAAAAATACCCAATACTTATAAGGGTCAATATACCATAAAATCTTTTGCCTCTAACAGAATATTGTTTAATAATTATTAATGCTTTATGGGAATACTTGAAACTATATAAATGTATGTAAATTCATTCTATTAAAATATATTACCTGAAACTATACAATTTGATACAATAACATTAATTTATTTTATTATTATTATTATATTATATATATATATATATATATATATTATATATATATATATATATATATATATATATATTTATAATAGCATTTGATAATTTGCTTGAAGCATATTAAGTATATTATTATTTATTTATATTAAGAAGGCACTGGACATTATTTTTTTATACTCATTGTAATAATGAGTATAAAAAAATAATGTCCAGTGTCTTATTAATTTCGAAATTAATTAGACACCGGACATTATGTTATCTTATTTTTTTTGCTTTCTTAATATATATATATATATATATAATATATAATGAATAGTGAATGAAAAATGAGAAAAGTATTTTGCATGGAAAGGTGCTCAATGCTAATAAAGAAGAATTTATTATTTCACGACTGTTTTTGACATCTCAACCACTTCTCATCTGATGATTGACTACCAAGAAACTTGAAGTTATGAGTGTGAAAATATAATAATATTATTACTATTATATAATAATATATTATATATATATATTATATATATATATATATATATATATATTATTCTAACTTGCTATAAACGAATCTGACCAAATTCCTCTATAAACGAACGAGCTCCTTTACGCGAATTCTAAAAACTTTCTCGTAGTCACATGATTATTTTCCAAACCCGAGTAAGAGATCGTTATCAACTTAATTAAATGTCCTTACCTTTTAAATTACAAAGAAACTAGTTGCATATGCATGTTATCATTATCTTGTAACAAAAAAATACATTGTTTATTTAACTATTTGGTGGGAACGACACGTGGTGCTTATACAAGCAATTCTTATTTGTCCATCGCACTGGCTGACATTTGTCCGTGTCTACGATTGACAGTTTTCGAGTAGGCCTCACAGCTCTGCGATTAAAGAAAGGCAAAACCGCTGCCAAATATGTTCAAGAAACCATTATCGTCTCACGCTTATGTACACCATCCATCCCTTTCCCCATTGCTCGCCTCTTCCAACTCTCTTTTTCCACGGAAACCCCTTTTCATCGGATTTTTTTTCTTCTTCTGTCTATTGCCATACCAAAAGAGAGTGGTGGTGGGTATTAGAAATAGCCCCAAATATATTCACTGACTACTCTTCACGTTCTTAAGAGGCGGGAAATGAGGTATTTATCGATACAAGAGAACGTAAACTGAACACTATATATACTATTAAGCCGACAATAAGCTGAATGTAAAACGTTCAAATCATTTTTTCTTCTTCTTCTTCTTCTTCTTCTTCTTCTTCTTCTTCTTCTTCTTGTCCTCCTCCCCCTCCTCTTCCTTTTTCTTATTCTTCTCTTCTCACCCTTCTTCTTCTTCTTCTTCTCACCTTCTTCTTCTTCTTCTTCTTCTTCTTTTCTTCCACTTCTTCTTCTTCTTCTTCTTTCTTTCTTCTTCTTCTTCTTCTTGTCTCCTCCCCCTCCTCTTCCTTTTTCTTATTCTTCCTCTTCTCACCCTTCTTCTTCTCTTCTCCCCTCTCTTCTTCTTCTTCTTCTTCCACTTCTTCTTCTTCTTCTTCTTCTTCTTCTTCTTCTTCTCTTCTTCTTTGTCCTCCCCCTCCTCTTCCTTTTTCTTATTCTTCCTCTTCTCACCCTTCTTCTTCTTCTTTTCTCTTCTTCTTTCCCCTTCTTCTTCTTCTTTCTTCTTCTTCTTCTTCTTCTTCTTCTTCTTCTTCTTCTTCTTCTTCTTCCTCCCCTTCCTCTTCCTTTTCTTATTTCTTCTCTTCTCCACCCTTCTTTCTCTCTTCTTCTTCTTCTTTCTCTTCTTCTTCTTCTTCTTCTTCTTTTTTCTTCTTCTTCTTCTTGTCCTCCTCCCCCTCCTCTTCCTTTTCTTTTTCTTCCTCTTCTCACCCTTCTATTCTTCTTCTTTTTTCTCTTCTTCTTCTTCTGTCTTTCTTTTCTTTTTCTTTTCTTCTTCTTCAATCTTTTACTTGTTTTTCTTATCATTATTATATCACCCCTTGCGAGTTTTTTTTTTATCCCAGGTTTGGTCTTAGCACGTCTCCTCGGGTCTCCAGGACTCTTCTGAGTATTTTATCCGATATTAACATTACTGATGTTTGTATGGTCTCGATTCCTACTCTTATTCTTCCAGTCTCTTTTCCAAACCCTTGGGGACCGTTCCAAAGGTACAACCTACAGTTGGTACCGCCTATTATTATTTTAATATTATTAATTATTATTATTATTATTATTATTATTATTATTATTATTATTGTAGTAGTAGTAGTAGTAGTAGTAGTAGTAGTAGTATTAGTAAAAAGTAAAAGTAAAGTCTTCGGGGCGGCCTAATGTCGGTATCAGCCAATCAGCGAGGGAGTCTATCCCCTTTTCACAAGCGCTAGACCAAGGAGATTGTTTTTGCGCCAGAGGTGGAGCGCCATACCTACCATCAGCTCCTTACTCTACCGCACAGATCCCTGTGCTACTCATACGAATTTAATAACAAAGAAAAAAGAGACAGAGACATAAGGAGGTTTTATGATTTAGGCTTTATTGACCGAACATAGTCACCCATGGCTAGGGGATATCCTTGCTATAAATTATAATACAATGAGCGAAGATAATTTTAACTAATTATAATAATATGTGTCAAAGCTTTATTTTAAGATGTTGCTTGTTGTTTTTTGTTTTACGGCTTAGAGCCATTTAATTCCAATTGTCCTTATCTTTATAGTTATTTACACAATGTTTCAGCTGATGTGCCTCTGGCTTTCTTCAAGTTTGACAAGAAACACCTGAAGAAGGCCAGAGGGTACATTAGCCGAAACGTTGTATAGATAACAAAAAGATGAGGATAATAGTCCAAATAATCCAAATTATCAAGCCTCATCTTAAGAATTCTGAGAAATAGACAGTCTTCTACGTCAATGAGCAACAATTTTATATATTATTATTATTATTATTATTATTTGAGTATGTACAGAAATAACCTACTCGAGTTTCACCATCCTTATGGTGAAACTTGAGTAGGTTATTTCTGTGCATACTATAATAATACATTCGCTCTACTTACGTATTCAGCACTTTATATCTGTTATAACGCTGACTTATTATGGTAAACACACACACACACACACACACACACACATATATATATATATATATATATATATATATATATATATATATATATATATATATATATACTAGCAGATATATGCACCCTCCGGGTCCAAGTATTTAAGCTTTAATATAATAAAATATCATATCAAATTAGAAAGGCTAATGAAACTAAATAAGAATGCAAATAAAAAGATCTGGAACAGAGGGGGTATGATTGAAAAATAGAACAACTTTGAAACTAACTCTTACATCATTTTCCATTACTCCCGTCTTTCATTGGTAAATTTTCCTAATTTAACTATTTAGTTAAAATAGGAAGTAAAGAATAGTATTACAGTTATTTCTTCTTGTTAATGGATTTTTTTTAAAGATTTATCCCCGAGATTTTTGCTCATATTCAATAAGATAAAACCAATCAATTAGAAATCAATAATACTAAGCATATATTTATTAAAATCAAATTTTAAAGATCAATATGCAAATTAGCTTTTCCATTCGCACTGTAATCCGCTGTTTTGTTGTATATATAAGTACAATTGCATGTTATTTGTATATAGATGTGGTCAACAGTCTTAATGATGTAAAACAATTTTATTAATAATTGAGGTTTACATAAACATAAAATCATGGAGAATGTGATGTAAATAACAAAGGGAATTGTGACTTGTATAGTAATATAGTTTCGGTTACAGACAGGCAAACCCACAATCTCTATTATAATAATATATATATATATATATATATATATATATCGCAGTGAGGATATGATATATGATTGTGAGAAATTAAATTTGGGAATTTTTGGCAAAGCGTGAGACAACTTTTGTCTCCCAGAGAAGAGAAATACAAAAATGAATAATGAGACAGTTTTTTAAAATGACTTCTGAGACAAATTCCAAAAATGGAAAAAAAATCTTAAAAACAGTTTATCAGTAATGGAGTGAACAAAAAAAGTGTTTAAGTTGGGGGAGGGGATGAAGAAATAATTTTTTATTTTTTATTTTTAAAGTTGACATTTGTTTTGGACACACTTGATGTAAAAATAAATAAATGCATAAAAATAAGTAAAAATGATTTCTATTTTATCAGTTAAAAAATTCTAACCTATATATCTGATTTAAAGTTGCTCATCGTTACTTATGTTCGGTGATCTAAAAAAAAATGAATAGGTAAATTAGTTACATATAACACTATGAGGAAAAATGAGTAAAGAAAAGAAATGTAGATGGATAAAATGAATTTAATCGATATCACATTAATCGATATCACTTACACATGTGTTTCGGTCATTTTTTTTTTTCGACCAGTTTTAACAACTTCACCGATTTTTTTTCAAAACATAAACTTTTTGTAATAAAAAAACTATTTTCTACCATAACCCCTAGAAAAACCAAATATCCAAATTATAACGGTCTATCTCAACGTTCTATTTCAGCGTTCCAAATTTTTTTTAAAATTCGATTTTCGAATATTTCCAAAAATCTCTGTTGTTTTTTCCCAACTAATTTTTTAATTCAAAATAAATGTTCACTCTGATGAAGGTCGATTCTTCTATGTGTGCGAAATATTTTCACACACATAAACTGACCGAAACACATGTGTAAGTGATATCGATTAATGTGATATCGATTTAATTCATTTTTATCCATCTACATTTCTTTTCTTTACTCATTTTTCCTCATATTGTCGGATTCACTTCCTTTTCCATTTTCATATAACACTATGTATCACAAATTTCGTCCGTTTATAAGATTAAGGGGGCCGGGTTAGCTCAGTCGGTAGAGCGTTCGGCTAGTAAACCACAAGGTTCCTAGTTCGATACTGACCTTCGCCAACTCAGCGTATGAGTAGCACAGGGATCTGTGCGGTAAAGTAAGAAGCTGGTGGTAGGTGTGGCGCTCCACCTCAGATGCTAAAACAATCTCCTTGGTCTAGCGCTATTGAAAAGGGGATAGACTCCCTCGCTGACTGGCTGATACCGACTTTAGGCCGCTCCGACGACTTTTTACTTATAAGATATTTTACTTTTATTTTTATTGCTTATATTGTAAAAGTATACAAAATGGCCATTATTCGCTTTACCCAGCAGCGATTTTACAAATCGATAGCAGTCAATGACACGCATTTTGTCATTTAGTACTAGAAGCGGCTACCCAGCGTCGCTTGGGTAGAGGTGGGGGTAGCAAAAAAAGGTAGTCTCACAGATCCACTATTACTGAATCACGAGTTGGACCCTCGCAGGATGCCCCATTAAAATCTCTATGTAAAAAGAGCAGCACTATAGAGGCACTTGGTCTAATGGTTAGAGTCGTAGGAAATAGACTCGTTGATCCGAATTCAATTCCTGGACGAAGCTGTTTGCATTTCACATGGCGCTAATATCCTTGGGAAAGGTATGAATCCAATTCTCCCTCCAGCTATGAACAAATAGCAGGCCAGACTGGGCTCTTTAACCATGGCTAGATAACCAGTCTAGGAGAAGGAAAACTAGGAATTCAAACCTGTTAAAACTCCGCTTAAGAAATTGACCTTGTGTCACATCCTTTGGTCCTTAATTATGCTAGATGGGTGTTCAGAGAAGCCTCCTCCAATCAATCTGCTGGTCATGTCAAGCCCTAGTACCTATATGATTGTCCTAACTCTATTGCCCTTATGGCAACCCCCAACCATTTTTATCATATGTGCTTGAAGGCAATAGCTGAGGGTCTTAGTGCCATGGGTATGGCATTAAACTGGGTATTAGCTTAAATTCTGAAACTAGTATCCCTTTATTACCATTACTCCCAGGTCCACCGCTGACCCGGAGTGGTAGTACCTGTTAAGTTACCATCTATGGGTTAAATAGATTAAAAAAATGAGTATTAAAAAAATTGAATTCTGTCCAGAATTGTAGAATGTAGAATTTACATGATTTACTATGTGAAAACGGCAAATTTGCATATTTCCATTCGTGTGAATAAAAATGAGAATGAAAGATAAAAGGGAAATGGATATTAGCAAATATAAATATACAAAATGAAAGAATGAATGAAAAAAAAAGAAAGAGACAAAGAAATAACAAAAGGGGAGAACGACAGAAAGGAAGATGACAGTTCAAATGAAATAATAAATGAAATGCAGATAACAAAGAACAAAGTCCAAAGAAAGAAAAGAAAAAAAAAGAAAGAAATTAAAGATATAAATAAGATTAAATAAAAGAAAGAAAACAATGAAAGAGAAAATAATGAAAGAAAAAATGTAAGAGAAAAAAGGAAATATAAGTCACATAAAAAAGGATGGTGCAAAGTAAAAAAGAATACATAATGAAAGAAAAAGATTGAAGAAGGAAATGAATATAAAAAATAAATAAGGAACAAAAAAATGAAAAAGACAAATGAAAGAAATTGGAACAAAGAAAGAAAAAGAAAGAAATAAGAATGAAGGAATGCACAAAAAAGAACGAATGGGTGTAATAAAAATTGTAAAAAAGAAACAATTAAACTAAGAAAAAAATAACGATGTGAGATATAACGAAATAAATCAACGTACATAAAAACGAGAGAAAAGAAAGAAAGAAGGAAGGGAAAAAAAGAAAGTAAGAAAGAAAGATAGAAAGAAAGAAAGAAAGAAAAAAAGAAAGAAAGAAAACGATAAAATGAAGATAATCGAAAGTAAAAAAAATAACAGATAGAAAATAGAGAGAAAATAGAAAGAAAGAAGTAAAAGATAAGAAAGTAGAAAGAAAAACAAAAGAGAGGTAGTAAGAAAGAGCGAAAGAAAGAGAAAAAAGACAAAAGAGAGAAAGTAAGAAAGAAGGAAGACAGGAAAAAAGAAAGAAAGTAGACATAAAGACAAAAAGAGAGGAAGTAAGAAAGAGCGAACGAAAGAAGAAAAATGAAAAAGACAAAAGAGAGAAAGTTAGAAAGGAAAAAGATGGGAAAAGAAAAAAGAAACAGAGCGACGAAATATAAATGAGCAAGAAAGAAAGAAAAAATATATAAAAAAATTAAAAGATAGCAGAGAAAGAATTAAATAAGAGAAGAAAGAAAGAAAGAAAGAGAGACTTAAGAGAGGAACAAAGAAAGAGCGAAAGAAGGACTAAAGTCAGGAAAAGAAAAAAAAGAATAATAATGACGAAAAATAAATGAGCAAGAAAGAAAGAAAAACTATACAAAGATTTAAAAGATAGCCGAGAAAGAAAAAAAAGGGAGGAATAAAAAAAAAGGATGAAAGAAAAAAGGAAAAGATTTAAGAGTGGAAGGAAGAAAGAACAAAATAAGGAACAAGACAGGGAAAAAAAGAACATAATTACGAAAAAATACGGACGGAAAGAAGAAGAAAAAACGTATATAAATAATATAAAAATAACAAAGAACGAAAGAAGGAAGGAAAAACAAAGGAAAGAAGAGAAAAGAAGAAAGAAAGAAAAAAAAAAGAAGAAGAAGAAGAAATTATCGGAGAAGAAGAAGAAGAAGAAGAAGAAGAAGAAGAAGAAGAAGAAGAAGAAGAAGAAGAAGAATTGAAAATGAATAGATAGATAGACAGAATGATTCAAATGTATAGAAAGTAAAATAATAAAGAAAGACAGAAAGAAGAAAAAGAAGAAAAGAATGAAAGTAATAAGAAAGTAAGGAAGGCTGAGAGAAAGAAAAATAACGACGATAGATAAATGAGCAAGAAGAATGAAAAAGAAGAAACCATTAGCGAAATAAGAAGAAGAAGAAGAAGAAGAAGAAGAAGAAGAGAAGAAGAAGAAGAAAGAAGAATAGCAAAGAAAGAAAGAAGGAAGGAGAGAAAGGAAGAAAGAAGTCAAAAGAGAGAAAGTAAGAAATAGTGAAAGAAAGAAAGAAGAAGAAGAAGAAGAAGAAGAAGAAGAAGAAGAATAGCAAAGAAAGAAAGAAGGAAGGAGAGAAAGAAAGAAAGAAAGAAAGAAAGAAAGAAAGAAAGAAAGAAGGAAAGTCAAAAGAGAGAAGATAAGAAATAGCGAAAGAAAGAAAACAAAAAAAAAAGAAGAAGAAGAAGAAGAAGAGAAGAAGAAGAAGAAGAAGAAGAAGAAGAAGAAGAAAGAAGAAAAGAAAGAAGAAGAAAAAACTAAAAAGAAAGAAAAAGAAAAAATTAAAAAAAGATGATAACAATTACAGTGATAGTATTTGAAGGAAAGAAAATTAATTAAGAAAAATTAAAGAAGTATGAAGCAAGAAGAAGAACAAGAACAAGAACAAGAACAAGAAGAAAAAGAAAAAGAAAAAGAAAAAGAAAAAGAAACTTTAGATAAATCACAAAATAAACAAGAAAGAAGGATGGAATACTGGACAAATGCATCCGGATAGAAAGACGGAGAAAGCAAGCCATAGATGAATAATGTGCTCTTAGCCATGATTGGTCACTTCCAATATGCACTCAGCCTGAGACATCTGCCCAGCCGACCGGCTGACCGAGAGACCAGCTGACCGAGCGACCGACTGCCCTCCTTTTTCATCCCTCTCCTTTTTTTTCCCGGCATGCATTTCCCCTAATTCTGGACTGCATATTTCTGCGCTACCCATTATATCTCCTCTTGTAGGTATGCAGCACTTCTACCGCTTCTTGTTGAACTTCTTTTTCTTTTTTCTTTTCTTTTTCTTTTTATGATTTTCTTGTTCGTCCTTGCCCTCGGTGGTCTCCTTTCCGATAATCGGTGCACGCTCGTCCGCGCTGCGCACGCAATGACCGCGTTTTGGCGGGAAGGAGCTGTTGATTTCGCCGATGTCTAGCCAACGACCGCAATAATACGATGGCGGCATCGGAGTAGACGAGAACGTACATACGCTGTGCGTTGCTTTTCTCACCTTCGATTTTTGCCGCTTTTTCTCTTCTTTATTTGTTTACTTTTTGTTGTGTCTTTGACCACCAAATCTTTTTTTCACTTCTTCCGCCTTCTTTCCTTTTATTTTTTAATTTCTTTAATGATATTAATTTTAGTTTTTTTTTAAATCTTTTTTTCCAGTATATGTAAAATCTAACAGACTTTTTTGTCATTTCTTTCTGATATTTTGGTATTGCTTTCTATTTTGACTTGTTTTGAAAAAAATCTATCTATTTATCTATCTATCTGTCACTTTCTCTCTCTATTCCCCTCTCTCTCTCTATTATCAAGGTATTAGGTTACAAAATTATATCATTTTTTCTGAGACACTCTTTACAATACACTATCAATAGATAAATACACCATGCCGGTATATATAGTATTTATTTTGGTATCATGTTATTATTTAATTATTTTTTTTAACCATGGGACATTTCTTCTTGGTGATAGTTAAGCTTATACGTTCAATCTTTCTTGGAGTGTTACTTATATCGGGATTCAGATAGTTCCTCGTATTTTGTTCCCAAGCGTTTTCAACCAAGTCGATGATGGTTTCAGAAGGATTATTTGCAAGTGTTTTTTTTTTTTTTTGTGGTGGTTTTTATTTTTTTTAGAATGCTTTATTGTAGTTATTTGTGGTTTTAAGTTCACCAAGAAGAAATAATCCATAGTCTTTTTTTTTACAAAACTTGCTTAAATAATATATATATATATATATATATATATATATATATATATATATATATATATATATATATTATAAATTTTATTTAAAATAAATGAATTTTATTTAAAATAAAATGAATCTCATTTTCAATTTTGAAAATAATCAGAAGCATTATAGTAATGAAATAAGACTCAAAAAAGTCTGGTGTAAAATTATAGAAAAGTGTAAAATATGTATAAAAGTGTATATGGAATATCAAAATTATTGTAATACAATCCAACTGTAAAATAAGTAGCCCACATTTATAGGTAAAATCCGTGGTGTTAATGCAGATCATCCAAAAAGGGGTAAGCATTCAAATGTAAAGTTTTTTCATGGAAAAGTATGTGAAAATAAAATGGAAATTAATCCGACAGTATGAATAAGATATAATGAAAAAACAAACGATGTTTACAACTGAAATAGACTCATCAGAAGAGAAAGTGTGCAAACCGTTTCGGGGCCAATTCTCTTGAAGGTTTTTAAAAAGCAACACTCGGCCCATTTTCAAAATATATATATATATATATACTTTGTACTGGATTAATTTTATCATTGTTATTTGTCAACACGTGTTTCGATCAAAAGTCGTTTATACACACAGTATTCCATTTGAAATTATTCTAAATATAAAATGAAGTAATAATTTATTATTATTTATAAAATGATGAATAAAAGAAAAACATTCGAAATTGATTAGGTCATAAACGAAATCTTTTTTAAATTTCAAAAGCGTTGGCTGGATTGAACAAATATGGAAATATTCTCACCTGTTTATGTTTAGAAAATCTGAAAAGAAAGATTTCTTTGTTTGAAACAGGAAAGTTTAGAAATCTTTGAAAAAATTTTAACCCTTGTTATGTATATTGGTAAAATAAAATTTGTTTTATAAATTCTGCGTGCTTACAAATCTTTTTAATGACATTTACGTATTATTTAAAATGAAATAAATGTAATCTTATTTAACTTAATTTGATTTAATTTACGTTTATTTCAAAATTAAACAAAAATTATTTATAAAATCTATCAAACAACACCTGCAGATAAAACAATTTAATACTTTTCAAATTTAATTTATTCCTCATTTTTAATAATTTCAAATTAAATTATTCAAACTTTTTTCTTGTTTAGAAAAAAAGATCGTAAACACTCGAAATTTATCAAAAAATTATTTCATAAAAAGATATTACAGTTGAGGCTATTACTTTTTCGAAGATTAATAATAGAATCCTGAGTTGGTTTTACGCATGGTGTTAAAATATGAGATTGTTTGAACGAGTATTTAGTAAGGCATTAGGTTACAATGGTAGGTAAGGCATTAGGTTTTTTCTTTCACACTCTTTACAATACACTATCATCAATAAATAAATACACCATGCCATTTTAAGAATAAAAGTTTGATTATTTCCTAAACCAAGGATACTAGGATTTTCTTATTTCTTAAGGATCATTATACCATCACAACATTTATTATTTTGCATTATGTATTATCAAGTACCATTAGTTCTCTAAAATGAAACATATGCAACAAAAATAACACCTCTATAAAAAAAAAATTAAAAAAACATAAATAAAAAAATATGCTTAAATATGTAAGGGATGCAATTATTTTTAGACGGCTCATATTCATATGTTTGTTAATATAGTTTCAATGCTGAAGAGATTGGTAATAAATAATATCTAATAATACCTCATTTACTTGTATCACATAGGAAAAGGAAATAAATGATATTTTATTATGAATTAATTCCAAACAATGAAAAGTTTACATTCATGATAAAACAGTATTTCGCTTTTTTCTATTTTTTAAATGTCCTTCTATATTGGATGGTCCATCTAGATGACATGTTACATAAACCACTTTTATAATAATAAATATTAATATTATTTGTATTACATTATCATTACCATTTAGCATGAGTTTACTCCCGATTAGCTTTCAAAATCTTTCCCTTTCTCTGACCGCTAAAGTAGCATGTTGTCTGTGTTTATAATCATTGTTTCACAATAGATTATACAATCTTGGTATGTTTGGTTTTGAAGAACATTAAGTCTTTAGTTGTTAAAAATTATCAAATTGTAGGGGCGTCAGCTCAGTCGGTAGAGCGCTCGGCTAGAAACCACAAGGTTCCTAGTTCTATACCGGCCCTCGCCAACTCAGCGTATGAATAGCACAGGGATCTGTGCGGTAAAGTGAGGAGCTGATGGTAGGTGTGGCACTCCACCTCAGATGCTAAAAATAATCACCTTGGTCTATCGCCAGTGAAAAGGGGATAGACTCCCTCGCTGCCTGGCTGATACCGACATTAAGCCGCCCCGACGACTTACTTGTTAATCGACGATACTGCATCTTCCACGACTCAGTTTCATTCACATTCTCTTATATAATCTTATGAATTGGTATTCATTTTCAGTTCTTTGAAACTAAAAATATTTCTGTTTGTCAGGTTTTCTTGCTCCAAACTCTCTTTATCATAAATAATATACAATAAATAATACATAATGATTTCCTTTTGATTGCATAATTTTCCATGATCAAAATTTTAAATATATATTAAGACACACAGAAACTGGATATTGGAGTCATTTAAAAAAAAAACTATCCATCTAAATTTTCTAAAATCAATTAAATTTAAGTTATATAGAATGACATCTAAAATCAGCAAAAAAAAAATCTTTATCTTTGAGGCATCTTCAAGAAGATAAGATAAAAAAAAATTTTTTAAATAGTAATAGTGATTTTCGGACAATTTTTCCTCCCCTAAATTGATTAAATGGAATTTTTCTAGGAGTTATACTAGAAAAAGAAAAAAAATGCTTGTTGTCTGTTATTGGCAACAGATAAAGTCATGACAACAACAAAAATAAAAGTAATATGAAAATATTTGATTATATGAAATTGATATCTTTGGTTTAAAAAAGTTGATAGGTTGACCAAGACACTCTTGTGTAATATGCTCAAATGAGGTTTATTTTTCAATGAAGTCACACTTACGGTCTACACACTTTGTCCAGCAATGTCGTATTGTAGATATTGTAGATATGACATCATCATCAAAGGAACTTTTCAGCCTACGACATTTTCAGCTCACACTTATATATAATATATATATATATATTATATATATATATATATGTGTGTGTGTGTGTGGTGTGTGTGTGTGTGTGTGTGTGTGTGTGTGTAAAATGAAACTGGAAGTGATACGACGGTATGTTGAAAAAAAATAAATGAAAGAAATTATAGAATGGATAAAATAGGATATTTTAATCAATTTTACTTACACGTGTTTCGGTTAGGAGTTTATCCATGCGTACATCATTCAAACTATTATCTTTAAATAACCAAATGAAATGCAATAATATTAATAGAAAAAATGTAGAAATGTTCCGCACACAAAGAAGAGTAGACCTGCCTAAGAGTAAATCCTTATTTTTTGAATTTGAGTAAATCCTTAGTTTTTGAATTTTTAATAAATTGATTAAAATATCTATTTTATCACTTCCATACTTTCTTTCTTTTATTTATTTTTTCAACATATTATATATATATATATATATGTGTGTATGTGTGTGTGTGTGTTTTTGTGTGTGTTTGCAGGAGAGCCATCACGTATATATATATATATATATATATAATATATATATATATATATATATATATATATATATATATATATATATGTTGTGTGTGTGTTTGTGTGTGTGTGTTTGTGTGTGTGTGCAAGAGAGTCATCACGTGTGCGCCCAGATACACTTAGTTATATCTCCTTTTATTTTCATCGCTATCAACATATACAGGATATAAAGAAAGAAATCAAGAAAGGCTATAATAGCAATAATAAAAACAGATTGCAACCCCTGATGTAAAAAAAAAACTATGTACCCTGGGTATGACCCTAAGTTGCACCCAGCTCTGTGCTGGCTCCACTTCTGGTGCTCAGTGGAATGTAGAGGGAGCCACTACTTAGTTGACATTACTCCCAGGTCAACTCTGATATGATTTAGTAGAACCTGTTAGGCATCTAACTATAGATCAAATAGATGTTTGAAAATTATTAGCATGAGATAAGAATACATGAACTCATATAAATTAGCACAAATTGTTACTATTAGATAGGAATACTTGAAACCATATAATTATGCAGACAATGCTTATAATCATTGAATAAGAATATTCAGTAGAAACTATATAATTCCATATAAAGTATTATTATTATGAATAAGAATATTCACTAGAAACTATATAATTCCATATAAAGTATTATTATTATGAATAAGAATATTCACTAGAAACTATATAATTCCATATAAAGTATTATTATTATGAATAAGAATATTAACTAGAAACTATATAATTCATATAAAGTATTATTATATGAATAAGAATATTCACTAGAAACTATATAATTCCATATAAAGTATTATTATTATGAATAAGAATATTCACTAGAAACTATATAATTCCATATAAGTATATTATTATGAATAAGAATATTCAGTAGAAACTATATAATTCCATATAAGTATTATTATTATGAAATAAGAATATTCACTAGAAACTATATAATTCCATATAAAGTATTATTATTATGAATAAGAATATTCAGTAGAAACTATATAATTCCATATAAAGTATTATTATTATGAATAAGAATATTCACTAGAAACTATATAATTCCATATAAAGTATTATTATTATGAATAAGAATATTCACTAGAAACTATATAATTCCATATAAAGTATTATTATTAATATTAGAACTATATAATTCCATATAAAGTATTATTATTATGAATAAGAATATTCACTAGAAACTATATAATTCCATATAAAGTATTAATTATTATGAATAAGAATATTCAGTAGAAACTATATAATTCCATATAAAGTATTATTATTATGAATAGAATATTCACTAGAAACTATATAATTCCATATAAGTATTATTATTAGAATAAGAATATTCAGTAATATAATTCCATATAAAGTATTATTATTATGAATAAGAATATTCACTAGAAACTATATAATTCCATATAAAGTATTATTATTATGAATAAGAATATTCACTAGAAACTATATAATTCCATATAAAGTATTATTATTAAATAAGAATATTCCAGTAGATATAATTCCCACTAGAACTATATAATTCCATAATAAAGTATTATTATTATAATAAGAATATTCCTATATAATTCTAAAGTATTATTATTATGAATAAGAATATTCACTAGAAACTATATAATTCCATATAAAGTATTATTATTATGAATAAGAATATTCAGTAGAAACTATATAATTCCATATAAAGTATTATTATTATGAATAAGAATATTCACTAGAAACTATATCATCGTTAGTCGTTGAAACCATATAAGTAAAAGTACAGTCGTCTGCGTGGCCTAAAGTCGCTATCAACCAGGCGGCGAGGGAGTCTATCCTCTTTTCACTAGTTCTAGACCAAGGAATTTTTTTTAGCGTTTGAGGTGAGGCGCCACATCTAACATCAGCTCCTTACTTTATGACAGAGATCCCTGTGCTACTCATATGCTGAGATGGCGAGTGCCGGTATTGAACCAGGAACCTTTTTGTTCTTAGTCCTACTTTCTACCGACTAAGCTAAACCTGCCCTATTGAAACCATAAAGTTACGTGCAGTAACCCAGAAAGCGTTGACATGCCGTAAAACGAATCAACCAATCAGTCTTGATCAGCTACGAGACACGATATCTTAGAACTCTTAAAAATCAGTCCGCCGTTCTAAACCACTAAACTCAACATGCATGTTTATTGCTGAGGTCGTCCGAATAAAATTTCAATTGATCTTGATCAATTTGTTTTGCGATTGGCTGTAGGATCGGGGAGTTGGAAAATTGTTCGGGTGGGACAGATTCCATATCGGCCGGTCTCAATAATTCAGTAAATTCCAACAAGCCCAAAAGGGAAATCAAAGATGTGAATGAATACAAAAAACAAAAAGAAAATTGTTTAAAATAATTTTAAGAAGGTGATTTACAAAGGAGAAAAATTAGTACAGGAAAGTTAAAGAAAAAGAAGAAAAAAGAAAAGAGAAGACAAATTAAAAACAGAAAGAGAGAAAAACGGCAAAGTGAAAGTGAAAGTGAAAGTAGGATCGTAACAGCAAAGTGAAAGTGAAAGTGAAAGTAGGATCGTAATTGATTAAGGCGGGAAATGATGAAGAAAAAAATTAGTACAGGAAAGTTAAAGAAAAAAAAGAAAAAAAGAGAGAGAAGACAAATTAAACAGAAAAGAGAGAAAAACAGCAAAGTGAAAAGGAAAGTGAAAGTGAAAGTAGGATCGTAATTGATTAAGGCGGGAAATGAAGAAAAAAAAAACGGAAGAAAAGGTGCCGATAGCAGCCGAGGTTTTTAGAGGACAGAAGTGAGTAATTAAATAACATGAATTAAAAAGAAAATTACGCATAAATGTAAATAAAAGAAAACGATGATTAAAATTGAGAATTGATCAGTACTCCGGGGTTTGAAACATTAACGCTTTTTCATCACCAACAACCCCACACCCCCCCAACGCCCATCTCCCAACAGCCGTCCGCACTTCGTCCCCAACGCTTTCACGGTCTAATTTGCCTTTCCACTTGATTAACCTATCCCAGAACATTCTTCTATTTCTTTCTTGAATTCTTTACTGCGCTAAGTCTTTTATTCTTTTTATTCTTCCTGATTATTTTTAATACTTTTTTCTTTTTGAATTTCTTCAGTTCTTTTGAATTTCTTCAGTTCTTTTGTTGTTCTTTTTTTTCCTTGCCACATGTTCTTTCGTTTTTCATACAACTTTTGATTTCTTGTCTTTCTTTTCAATTTTCATTTCTATGTTGAATTCCTTTTCGCTTTTTTTATGTATCAATCTTACTATTTTTCTTCTCTGTCCTCCGAAACATTTCTTTTTCTTTTATTCCTTTTTTTTTCTAAGAAAATTCAAATTCTTTCGTTCTTTCCTTCGGGAATTCTTCTTCTTCTTCTTCTTCTTCTTCTTCTTCTTCTTTTTCAATTCCATTTCTTTCGCGATTCATTCCTTCTTTCTTGATTTATTTTTCTTTTATTCCGATTTTTTTCTAAAAAAATTCAAATTCTTTCGTTCTTTTCCTTCAGGAATTTTCTTCTTCTTCTTCTTCTTCTTCTTCTTTCTTCTTCTTTCTTCTTCTTCTTCTTCTTCTTCTTCTTCTTCCTTCTTCTTCTTCTCAATTCCATTTCTTTCTCGATTTATTCCCTAACTTCTTTCTTGATTCATTTATATTGTCTTTTATTTATTTATTTTCTTTCTTTCTTTCTTTCTTTAGTTCCATTTCGTTCTTTTTATCCATTTCTATTTCTGTTATTATTTATTTAGATCTCATTAATTTTGTTTCGCTTTTCTTTTCACTCTTTAACTTTCCTTCTTTTTTTTATTATTATTCCATTTTTTTTTTCATTATTATTTCTTCTTTTTTTCTTATTATTCCATTTTTCATTCCCTTACCTTTATTTTTTGCCAACCATTCAGTTATTCTTTTTTTCTTTCTTTCCGTTTGTTCTTATAAGCAAATAACGCTTTCCTTTCTTTCTTACTTTCCTTCCGTTCCCTCTTTCTTTTTCCTTTTTGTTTCATCTTTTTTTCTCTTATCTTTATTCTTTTTTGCCAACCATTATTTCCTTCTTTCTTTCTTTCTTTCGTTCATTTTTATCTTGTATTTATTATATCTGAACGACTTCATTTCTTTATATTTTCGTTTCTTTTTCTTTTGCCTCGTTATTCATTGTTTCTTTTACTTTCTAAGATAATTTCCCATATTTATCCTTTATTGCTAACAATATATATCAGTAAAGGTCTCACTCTATGTGTATATAACCATAACCCGACAAAATATCACGTCATTTCTATTTTAATAATACGCTTAAAAAGCTCTATTCTAGTACAATTAAAAAAATGAATCGTAATTTTATGGGGTCAGCACTGAATGGCATTTTTAACGATCCAAGTTTCGATATAATATATATTTATCAACCCCTCCGCACGAGCAGGATGTGACACAAAGTCAATTTCTTAAGCGGAGTTCAACAGGTTTGAATTCATAGTTTTCCTTCTCCTAGACTGGTTGCCTAACCAAGGTTAAAGAGCCCAGTCTGTCCTTATTTATCCATAGCTGGAGGGAGAACAGGATTCATAACCTTTCCCAAGGGTATTAGTTTCGATATAAATAGAGATAACTATGACATGCTAATGAGAATGCTTTAACTCGTTTCTAAATAGAAAGCACGAATATCATCATGGACCACTATTACAATGAGAACCCTCTAAGTTCACAAGGCCAAAATGTCGCCTTTTTATTTATTATTTTCTGGACCATATGACCTTTAGGCACCGCCTTCCGCGATATCGACTCACAAGGACATTTTTTTCATTTACACCGTCAAAATCCGGTTGTTTCCTAGGGTTAGGGTTAGGGGTTAGTTTTATTATTTTAAAAAACTCTAAAAATCGCCTGTTAACAATTAACTGGATTTTGACGGTGTAAATGGAAAAAATGTCCCCAAGAATCGAGATCGCAAGAGGGGTGCCTAAAGGTCATATGGTCCTTATTTCTTACTCTCAATCATTTTGTTCCATTTGTATTTTGGAAAAAAAAACATGTTTTATTTTCTTTCAAGTTTTCTCCAAGAAAAATATTTTGTTTCTCAAATGTTTTCTTTTCTCTATTTTCCTCGATGGTTTCTTTCCTTCTTTTCCTTTTTCTTCTTCTTTCTTTTTCTTTCTTTCTTTTTCTTGCTTTCTTTTTCTTTCTTTCTCTTTTTTTCATTTTTTCTTTCTTTCTTTTTTCCTTTTTTCTTTTCTTTTCTTTCTTTCTTTCTTTCTTTTCTTCTTTTCCCTTTTTCTTTCTTTCTTTCTTCTCTTTTTCTTTCTTCTTTTTTCCTTGCTTTCCTTTTTCTTAGCTTTTCTTTTTCCTTTTTCTTTTCTTGCTTTCTTTTTCCCTTCTTTTTTCTTCTCTTTGCTTTCCTTTTTCTTCTTTCTTTTTCTTCTTCTTTTTTTTCCTTCTTTTCTTTCTTCTTTTCTTTTTTTTTCCTTCTTTCTTTTCCCTTGCTTTCTTTTCTTTTTCTTTCTTTTTTCTTTCTTCTTTCTATTTTTTTTCTTTTTTTTTTTTCTTTTTTCTTTTTCTTTCTATTTCTTTTTTCTTTCTTTTCTTTTCCTTTCTTTCTTTTTCCTTCTCTTTTTATTCTCTTTTTTTTCCTTCTTCTTCTTTTTCTTTCTTTTCTTTCTTACTTTTTTTCTGTTTTCTTCTTTCTTTCTTCTCTTTTTTCCTTTCTTTCTTTCTCTTTCTTTTCTTTTCTTTTTTTTCCTTCTTTCTTTTTCCCTTCTTTCTTTCCTATTTCTTATTTTTCTTTCATTTCTTTCTTTCTTTACTTTTTCCTTCTTTCTTTTTTTCTTTCTTTCCATTTCTTAACTTTTTCTTTCCTTTCTATTTCTTTTTTTTTTCTTTTTTTTCTTTCTTTCTTTCTTTCTTTCTCTTTTTTTCTTTCTTTTCTTTCTAATTCTTTTTTTTTCCTTCCTTTCCTTTTTTTCCTTTCCTCTTTTCTATTTCTTAACTTTTTTTTCTTTTTCTTTCTATTTCTTTTTTTTTTTTTTTCTTCTTTTTTTTTTTTCTTCTTTTCTTTCTTTCTTTCCTTCTTTTTTTTCTTTCTTTCTTTTTTTCTCTTTTTTCTTTCATTGTTCTTTTTTATTCTTTAATCATTTATTTCATTCATTTTTTTCCTTTTTTTTTTTTTTTTCTTTTTTTCTTCTTTTTCTTTTCTTTTTCTCTTCTTTTTTTTTCTTCTATTCTTTTCTTTTTTCTTTTTTTTTCCTGTTTTTCTTTTTTTTAATATCCCTTTTTCTTTTTTCTTTTCTCTTCTCTTTTTTTTTCTCTCTTTTTTTTTTTCCTTTCTTTTCTTCTTTCTTTTTATTTCTTTTTTCTTTTTCTTTTTCCTTCTTCTCTATTTCCCTTCTTTCTTTTTCTTTCTATTTCTCCTTCTCTCTTTTTTCTTTCTTTTTTTTCCCTTTTTTTCCTTCCCTCCTTTCTTCCTTTCTCTTCCCCTTTATTCTTTCTCCCTTTTCTTTTTCCTCTTTTTTTTCTTTTCTCTATTTCCTTTCCCTTTTTCCCTCTCTCTCCCTTTTTTCTCTTTTCTTTTTCCTTTTCTTTCCTTTCCTTCTTTTCTTTCTCTTCTTTTTTTTTTTTGTTCTCTCCCTTTTTCTCTTTCTTTCCTCGTTTTTCTCTTTCTCTTCTCTCTCTTCCTTTCTCCTTTCTTTTTTTCTCTTTCTTTTTTCCATTCTTTCTAATTTTTCTTTCTTTCCTTCTTTTCTTCCTTTTCTTTCCTAAATTTCTTCTTTTTTCTTTTTTTTTTTTTTTTCTTTTTTTCTTTCTTTCTTTTCCTTTCTTTTTTTTTTTTTTTTTTTTTTTTTTCTTTTCTCCCTTCTCTCTTCTCTTTTATTTGTTCTCTTCTTCTTTCCTTTTCTTTTTTTTCTTCTTTATTCTTTCTTTCCCCCCCTATTCTCTTTTCCCCCTCTTTTCCTCTTTTTTCTCTTTCTTACTTTTTTCCTTTTCTTTCTTCCTTTCCTTCTTTCTATTTTTTTTTCTTTCTCCTTTTTTTTTTTTTTCTTCTTTTTCTTTATTATTTAATTATTTCTTGTTTCATTTCTTTCTTTTCTTTCTTTTTTCTTCTTTTTCTTTTTTTCCCTTTTTTTTTTTTTTTCTACTTTCTATTTCTTCTTTTTCTTTTTCTTTCTATTTTCTTTCTTTCTATTTCTTTCTATTTCCTTTTTCTTTTTCAATTTTATTTATGGGGTTTTTTCTCTCTTTTTATGGTTTTTTCATTTTGTCTTCAGTTATTTAACAAAACATTTTAATTTTTTAATTTTAATCTTCTTCCTAATTTTTTTATTCCACTTTATCTATCTTTCATTCTTTGATCAAATTCATTCCTCTTCACTTTGTTTTTACAATTAATATTTTATTTTGCTCATTCTCATTCATGTAATATCCTTTTCCCATTATTATTTGGTTCTTTTTCTTTTTTTTCGTTCATTCAATTTTTAGCTTTAAAAATATCATCTCTTTTTCTCCCCTTCTTTGTTTTCTTCTCTTAAATTTTTAATTTCTTTCCTTTTTTCCATAATATCTCCTTTTCAATATTTGACTCTTTTTTCCTCTTTTTCTTTTTTCTTTATTTTTTTTTCTTTCTTCTTTCTTCTTTGTTTTGTTTTTTTTTTCTCTTTTCAGTTTGTTTACTTTAAATTTTTCCTTTTTTCTTCTTTTTCGTTTTGGTCCATTTTTGTCTTTTTCTTCCTTGACTTTATTATTTTACCATTAAATATTTTACTTTTTCTCATTCTTATTCAATTTGTAATTTTCCTTTCCCACCATCCTTTTATTTTGGTTCTTTCTTTATCATTTCTTTCATTCCTTTCATTCACATTCTGGGCATTTAAAGGATTCATCTCTTTTTTTTCCCTTCTTTAAAAATGTTTCTTTCTCATTCTCTCTTATAAAAATATTGCTCTTATCTCCTTTTTTTTTCCTCTTTAAATATTCATTTTTTCTTTCCTTTCTTTCTTTCTTCTTTTCTTTCTTTCTTTCTTTTTTTCTTTTCTTTCCTTGTAATAATATAATCATCACTCTTTTGGCTTTTCTCTTTCTTTTGTTCTTTAATACTTCTTTTTTTTCTCATTCTGGATTTTCTTTTTAGATAATTCGGGTTGGCTCTTTCATTTCTTTCTCTTTCTTTTTTCTTTCCATAATTGTCTCTTTTTAAAAGTTAATAAAAAAAACGGGCAACTCTTTTCCTCTTTCTTTCTTTCTTTCTTTCTTTTTTCTATACTTTGTCCCCCCTTTAACATATTCCAACCAATTTTCATTCTATTTTTCATTTTATTTATTTATTGCTCTATTATATAACTTCTCTTTGAAATATTTAATTTTTTTCTTTCTTTTAAATACTTTTTTTAAAATATCATCTTTTTTTTTTTCTTTATTTCTCTCTTTTTTTTTCTTCCTCTTAACTTCGGTGGGGGTCTTTTAATTATTCAACTCTCTTTCTTTCCCTCTTTAAATATTCGATACATTTATTTCTTTTCTTTCTTCCTTTTTCCTCTTTTCTCTTTTCTTTCTCTCTCTCTTTCCTCTCTTTTCTTTTCCTTCCTTCTTATTTAAATATTTCGCTCTTTTTTTTTTCCTTTATTCTGTCTTTTTCTCTTTAAATATTCAAGCTCTTTCTTTCTTTTCGCTCTTTTCTTCCTTCTTTTCCACTGTTTTAAAAATATTTCGCTTTTTCTCTCTTTTTTTTTTTTTTTTTTCTTTCCTTCTTTCCCTGTCCTTTAATAAATATTTGTCGCCTCTTTTTTTTTTTTTTCTTTATTATTTTTTTCTAATCTCTTTTTCTTTAAATATTTCACTTTTAACCTCGTTTTTTTTTTTTTTTCTTTCTTTCTTTTTCCTTTCATTTTTTTCTTCCTTCCTTTTTCTTCCTTAAATATGTTCAAACACACAGCTGTTTCTCCTCTTTTTAAATATTCGAGGCGGAAGATTCCTTTCTTTTCTTTCTTTCTTTTCTTCTTTTCTTTCTTTCTTTCTTTTTAAATATCTCCTCTTTCTTTTTTTTCTTTTATTTCCTGGGTTCCTGGGTGTGTCTGTCTTTTCCTTCACTTTTCTCTCTTCTCTTGTTTTCTTTTTCTTCCTCAAAAAAAATATTTATCAAAACTCTTTCTTCCCTCTCTCTTTTTAAATTAAACAAATATTTTCGATAAACTTTTAAACAAATTATTTTCTTTTTTTCCCCTTACTTTCTTTCTTTCCTTTTCTTTCTTTTTCCTTTCTTTCTTTCTGGGGTCTTTTCTTTCTCTTTTCCTCCTCTATTTCTTCCTTAGTCTTCTTCTTTTTCCCCCCTTTCTTCTTCTCTTCGTCTTTCTTTTCTTTTTTTTTCTCTCCCTTTCCTCCTCCTTCTTCTTCCTTCTTTTTAAATATTCGCTGATCTTTTTTTTTTTTCCTTTATTATTCTCTTCTCTTTTTTTTTTAATTACCTCTGTTTCTGGGGTTTTTTTCCTTTAAATTTCAACCTTTTCTTTTTACATTTTCTTTCTCTTTCTTTCTCTTGTAAATATACGGCTTTCTTCTTCTCTTTTTTTTTTTTTTTTTTTCTTTTTCTTTTTTTTTTTTGGCTATTATTTAAATTGGATAATGCGGGGAGAAACATTTATTTAAAATAATTTTCATTCCCTAATTTTTCCTTCTTTTTTCTTCATTTTGGTTTTGGGTGTTTAATTTTAATAATTTATTAATTTCAGTTAGCAGAACAGTTTTGTTTTTTTTCCTTTCTTTTATTCTTTGTGTTTTCCGTTGGCGTTCAGATCGATTTTGCTAATTAAATGTTTTAATTGTTGGTGGCGATGGTCCTGGCCAGCTTGGTTTCCTTCGATAATTTTTTCGGCGCGAGAATGAAGAAATAAAATTAAAATAAAATAGAAAAATGTTCTGGCGGGTGGGGACTGAGAGTTGAACAAGAAGTTGATTGGTAGAAGAATAAGAGAGAGAGAGGGGGGAGAGAGAGAGAGGGGGAGTGAGAGGATGGGGGAAGAAGTGCAGAGAGAGAAGAGGAGGGGGAAGAAGAGAGAAACTCGCTAATTGCCTAGGAAGAAGAGAGAGAAAGGAGAATGTGAGGTAGGGAGGGAGGGGAGGGAAGAGAGAGAAAAGGAATAAGAGAGAGGGAGGGGGGAGAGAGGGGGGAGAGTGAGAAAGAGATAGGGGGAGGTGAGAGAGAGGGGAGAGAGAGAGAAAAAAACGCATAGTGCTAAGGGGAGAGGAGAGAGAGAGAGAAAGAGGGATGCGGAGGTAGGGAGGGAGGGGGGGAAGGGAAAGAGAGAGAGAGAATAAGAGAGAAAAGAAAAAGAGAGAGAACTGCGCTAGAAGGTGCTAAGGAGAGAGAGAGAGGAGGAGAGAGAGAGAGGAGAAGAAAAGAGAGAAACTCGCTGAGTGCTAAGGAGAGAGAGAGAGAGAGGAAAAAGAAAGAAAAGTAAAAGAGGAAAAATAAAATAGGAAACTCGCTAGAGTGCTAAGGAGAAGAGAGAGGGGAGCTGGTATGCAGCTG
>CM042172.1:63760638-63770214 GCA_023376005.1 Doryteuthis pealeii | reverse complement strand
AACGTTACTTTTTAACATTGCTTACTCAATCCTTGGGTGTATAGTAGCATAGAATCATGTGCGACGTAGCTGTGGGACAGTAGGGCTATAGTAGATTTTTGTTACAGACAGGAAATACAGATAAGTCTCACATTATTATAAATTATCATGTATAATTTATTAATAATTTATTATCATTATTATTACCATGCTATTGAGATATCTGTGTAATGCTTATTGCTTGGACTGATATCTGCAAATTTGTTTTTAACAGCTATGCTTACTTGCTTGTGTAATGCACAGCCCTGACTATTTTCTTCACAATGTAAGGCTAAAAACTTTCCTGAATCTCGACACTGCTAAATGGGGATGTGTCTATACATTGCCCGTGCGTTTATATGCAGTCAAATACGGTATTTTTTATGTTAATGCGGTTTTAGTTTTAAATAGAATGAACCAACCAATTATGTTTACCACACAAGAAATTGCATAAATTTGGCCCCTTTCTCTATCATTTCTAACGGCAGAAAATTTGGTCGGGAGAGGACAATTAGAATTGGTCAATAATCTAATGATATTGCTGTGTGTTTTGAAGGATCACCTATCCCCAACCAGTAGTGGCTAGTTTGTCATTCTCGTTGTGCTAGTTGCTATTCGCTTGTACATGGTTTACCAGTCTCATCTCTGGTCATGCATAGTCTACATTTTACTGTTCTGTTGGATCTTATAATATTTGCTTTGATATAATTGTGCTTATGGGGCATTATATTTTGAGAGCAATTATTAGTGATGCAGTTTATCTCTTTGAGGTTCCTCTTACTTAAACAGGTCCAAGTCTTTTTATCACGTGGCCAACTCTCCCGAATTTGTCATTTGAAGTGGTGCCAATATAATACTTTTTTTTGTTTTCTTAGTTTTGTGTTTTTTCACTGTTTGTCCATATATTTATATCTGCTATGTTGCTGCATAAGTAATCATGTCTTTGCTCTTTCTGTGTAATTTACAAGTCTTTGGAATTGTGGCCTCTGTTGGCTCAAAATGTTTCAGGAATTCTTCGGGAATACATGCTGATCTTTCTTGCTATTTTCTCGAGGTCTCAATTTTTCCTCTGATTTTCCATTCCTATATTCTGTTTCTAAATTTTTGTGGAACTGATTCCAAGTGCAACACCAAATTACAATTTTTGTAATAGAACTTCCTTAGTAACTAATGTTGGGATTTAAAAAAACGAACAATAAAATAGAAAAAAAAAACATCCCAATGTGGCTTCTTGACCGGCTAAACCCTTGTCACATGTCCGACAAAAAAGGAAGACTTCCCTATCCATTGCTCAACAGATCTTTGTGATTGAATTTTTAGACACATAAATAAGTGTAGTCATTTCCTGGCTCGGGGGAAAGATTGGCTATGTGTCGACTATCGCTTCGTTCAATAAAGGCCTTAAGTCTAAAACTACCGGTCTTGTCTTTGTCTCGAATCCTTTTTGTTCTTTCTTTGTTCCTTAAATTTCATTTCAGCTTACTACAGCTACAACAAAGAAGAAAAGAACAGCTTATTTAGGGATAAATACAAGAACAAACAACCAAACCTATCACCTTAGAACTTATTAATTGTGTTAAAAGCCATTTAAAAGTATATCCTCAGTGTTTCAGATGTATAAAATTTAAACCTCATATCAAACTCGTGCTTTGAATGTCAGCTTGTGTAACCATCGCCCACGTGTAGCACGGCAATAATTATATAGTTAGTTGATTCATTAAGAAACGTTATCCTTTAATAACAAGACGATGTATGCAATTAAAAAAAAGAACTGACGTTTGATACGCCAGATGGAAGGGAGTCTATCCGTAAGTAAGCGTGTTCATAACTCCTTTGACGCTATTACTTCATTTTAGAACCTCATTCCTCTTCGTTGCAGAGTGTAGATATTTGTTAATCTTTCGTTTTCTTTTTTCTTTCAACCTGTGATTGTTGGGACTGGGACAAAATCTTACCAAGTTGAACAGTTTGTAAGAATAGCTAGATGTCTTTGTTATCTATCTGAATTAGCAACATAGGACTATTACTCTTCGAGAAGCAGTCTATATATCTGATAATCTTTTCGTTTCTTTTATCTTCCTGTTGATCTGTATGGGAACTGAAAAATTACCAGATATGACAAGTTTTAGGTAAGAATAGTAGATGTAGTTTATTATCTATACTGATTTAGCAACATATAGGAACTATTTACTCTTCAGGAAGCAGAGTCTATATAATCTGTAATACTTTTCGTTTTCTTTTATCTTCACCCTGGTGATTGTTGGGACTGCAATCTAGCAAAGTTGAAGTTTTAGTAAGAATAGCTGTCTACTAATTTCTTCTATCTGATTAGCAAGATTAGAGACTGATTACTCTCGGGAAGCAGAGTGTAGAATATCTGTATATCGTTTTCCTTTTTTTTTTAATCTGCCACCTGTGATGTTGGGAGACTGCAACGATCTTACCAGTTGACAATTTTTGTAAGAATAGCTAGAATGTATTTATTATATATCTGATTTAGCAACATTAGGACTATTACTCTTCGGGAAGCAAGAGTCTAGATATTTGTATATATTTTTTGTCTTCTTTAATCTTCACCCTGTGATCTGTTAGGGACTGCAAACATCTCCAGTTGACAAAGTTTTTGTAAGAATAGCTCGGTCTCTCTATTTATAACTATTGTTTAGCAAGCATTTGAACGATTAACTCTTCGGGAAACAGAGTCTAGGTATTTGTATATCTTTTTCGTTTTCTTTTATCTTACCCTGTAATCTGTTGGGACTGCAACAACATTCTCCACAGTTGACAAGTTTTGTGAGAATAGCTTGGTCTCTATTTTCTACTGATTTAGGCAGCATTTGAACGATTACTCTTCGGGAAAACAGAGTCTAGGTATTTGTATATCTTTTACGTTTCTTTATCTTTACCTGTAATCTGTTGGGACTGCAACATCTACCGTTTGAAAAGTTTTTATTATTATATATGTCTTTGTTAATCTATCTGATTTAAGTAGCATTATGACTATTACTCCTTCGAGAAGCAGAGTCTAGATATTTGTATCTTCTTTTTCGTTCTTTTATCTTCACATTGTAATATGTTGGGACTGCAACATCTAGCAGTTGAAAGTTTCGTAAGAATAGCTAGATGTCTTTTTGTTATCTATCTGATTTAGCAGACATTAGAACGATTACTCTTCACGGGGAAACAGAGTCTAGATATCTGTATATCTTTTCGTTTTTCTTTATCTTCACATTGTATATTTGGGACTGAAAATCTACCAGTTGACAAGTTTTGTAAGAATATTCGGTCTCATTTTCTATCTGATTTAGCAGCATTTGAACGATTACTCTTCGGGAAGCAGAGGTGTAGATATCTGTATTTTTTGTTTTCTTTAATCTGCACCCTGTGATGTTGGGACGGAAAAATCTACCAGTTGCAAGTTTTGTAGAGATTGCAAGATGTCTCCGTTTTCTATCTCGATTTAGGATCCATTGGAACTATGAAATGCTCGCTGCGAGTGATGGCTTATGGTCAGTAAGAAGCAACTTTGGCGACGAACTTGTAGCGGGCTGACAAGTCGGCCGCTAAAGTTTCACAGTCAAAAGGGGTAATACATGATTTTTTGTTAATGTCTCATAAAACTCCAATCAGAGCCAACGTTAACCCTTTAGGCAAACTTATTAAATCACCGACTCGGGCAACAACATCTAAATTTCTTATTTTTTACATATTTATATATTACCTCCTATAAAGTCAATAGAGAGTATTAATAGTTGATTGGTTTAAATGTAATTAATTTTTAATGTGGCCCTGGTAAGAGTGGCAATTATTCTATTCATTTCTGTTACATCTCTATTTAAGCTTTTCTATATATACTTAATATGGAAGCGCTTGGTGTAAATGGTTAAAGTCATGGGAAATGGACTCGTCGCCCTCTAGGTTAAAATCCTGGTGTGGGTAACTGTATTCCACTTAGCGCTAATACCTTGGGATAGGTATGAATCCTACGCTCACTCCAGCTATGGATAAATAGTAGGACAGACTGGCTCTTTAAACTTGATTAGTGCAACTGGTCTAGAGAAGGAAAACTTCTGAAATTCAAACCTGTTGAAACTCCCTAAAATGACCTTGTCTCGCCATCCTACCTCGTGCGGACGGGTTGGAAATATATCTATATTAACTCATCAGAACATTTAAGAGAGTGGCGCATTTAAAGGTTTGACTAGGATATCAAATGATTTGCATCGGACCTGCCCCAAGTATTGGGTTCAGAATAGATGACTATTAAGTTTTCAGGTCCGATTTCCATAAATAGAAGAACATTGTACAAACAATCAATAATTTGAAGCAATTATTAAAAAAATGAGTCATTTACTAAATTCTTTCTGTCTTGGTAAATACCATGCATCTATCTAGATGATGACAGGTTTTATACTCAATTTTAATCTAGGTGAACTATTACTGGTTGGTTGTTTTCAGACAGACCAAGTCTTTTTCTCTGAATATTTGAGAATGAGGCTTGATGATTAGTATTAGCTGCGTTATTCGGACTATTGTCCTCAATCTTTATTTGTTATTTTTACAAGTTTCGGCCGATATGCCATCTCGGCCTCCTTCAGGTATTTCTTGTCGGACTCGGGAACTTCTTGGACTCGGGACCCTTATTTTTCGGACTCGGGAACTTTCTTTTCGAAAGTCGGGAACTTTCTTGTCGTAGTCGGGAAGGTTCCCGAGTCCGAGAAGGTTCCGAGTCCGACAAGAAATACCTGAGAGCCGGAGAGCATATCGGCGAAACGTTGTACAAATAAAAATAAGATGAGGACAATAGTCAGAATAAAGCAGATAATACTAATTTCAAGTCTTGTTGGTTCATTTTTTCCGAAGGCAGTTTACAAAGTATGGTCTCCAATTTTGTATAGAATAAAAAATAATAACTTCACAATCCTTTTATACAGGTAAACAACTCTCTTTGACCATAGATTAGACTCTGACAGGGAACTACCAACTTCGGTCTTAGCACACCTAAAGTGGTGGCAACAAATGGATGTCTTTATATTTCACCAGCAACAGTACTGGAGCCTTATCACTACAAGTAGCTTTGTCATTCCAAGAAAACCATGTTTGTTGTGTAATACCCGGTCTGTATGGTATGATGCAGTGAGAGTGTGTAGATCTCCTGACTATTACTAGGCCGGGTTAGCTCAGTCTGTAAAGCGTTCGGCCAGAACCACAAGGTTCCAAGTTCAATTTACAGCTTCTCGCCAACTCAGCGTAAGATAGCATAGGGATATGTGCGGTAAGGAGACTGATATAATGTGGCGCTCCACCCTCAGACGGAAAAACAATCTCCTTGTCTAGCGCTAGGAAAAAGGGGATGATTCCTCGCTGATTGCTGATAACCGGACTTTAGGCCACCCGCGACTTTATTTACGTTTAACGGGTTTCCTAATCTCTGCTTATGGGGACGTCCACGTGCCACAGTGACCAACATGGTGACGGCGACATCCTAATAAACAAGTTGAACTATTACTTTCACTTTCGGACGATAACGTTGCTATGAGTTAACAGTACTACTAACTCTGATTCTACAGAGATGGTTTGGCTTTAAAATAAACTCACAAATGTTGATATGCCATTAAACAAAAAAACAAACCAAAATACTTATCACTGTTTGAACATTAAAAAATGTAGGTTTTTTACAGTAAGCATGCCCATTCTTTTCTCTTTCTCTCTCAATATATATATATATATATATATATTTATATATAATTTATATATAATATATAATATATAAACACACCACAAATATTATATAATATAATTATATCTATATATATATATATATATGCATGCTTATGTGTTCTGCTTGAATCAAAAAAAAACGTATGACTACGTAGAATTGTTACACTACTTTGCGTAATGGTTATCGTCATTAGAATGGAATGAGCAACGCCGAGGTCAGATCTCAAATATGGTTGTTTGCGTCTAAAGATAATGTGTATTTTGGCAGCATTTTCTCTTTTAACCATGTTTGGTGAACTCGAGTGACAATTCCTGTCGTATACGTTTCTGTTCAATCCACTACCAATTCCAAGCTAACTGGCTCGTTTTCTTTAAAAACGAGAACACCACGAAAACAACATCAGTTCCCATCCTGAAGATGGCAAAATCGACATGCCGAAGCGCTCGTAAAGACACCTTTGGTGGATTGCTAAAACCAGTTCCACACCTGACACCAAAATGAAATGGCCAGAACACCTTGAACGGATTGAACAGAACCTTGTACGACAGGAATTGTCACTCGAGTTTCAACCAACCATATATATTATATATATATATATAATATATATATATATATATATGGTGACGATTCCTGTAGAACTCGATTCACATTTTGGTATGAGCTAATATCAGAGGAATAGGGCATCAGTGTGGAACAGAATTTTAATTACTTCCCAGGTTGATAATTCTTTGTCCTTTGCCAGTTTCCGTCACAAGTAAAAGAAATTTTATCCTACCTAGATTGGAATTATAGATTCATGCCTTCCCAAGAGAATAAGCTAGAAAGGAAACGCAGTAACTCGTCAAAGGATCTGAACTCGGGATCAAAAGCCAATTTCCTTGCCGGTACCATTATGTTATGCGTGCTTCTATCTCTATTTGTCTCCACCCTGTCGTGGGGCGTTTAGGATGCCCGACTGCACCTCTGCAGAGGTAAGCTCCCCAATGGGGCCACCTGTCTGGGCCGTGGGGCAAACCCGTGAGGCTTAAAGGATGGAGCCCAGGTGGATGAGCAGTTCATGACATGCAATACTCCAACCTTGGCCCTATCTTGGGCTAGACGGGGGGTCGGAGAGGCCCCTCGATCATCGGCTGGTCACGTCAAGCCCTAGCACCTATATGATTTTCCCAACCGTATTGCCCTTATGGCAAGCCCCAACCCCGTTTTTATCATATGGTGCTAGAAGGCGGTGGCTGACAGGTGTACATGTCCCTGGTAATGAGTTAAACTCTATCTGATGGTGAGATCCCGTTTTGGAGGTTTGGGGATGTGGAGCACCCCATTCATCACATTGCTCCTGGTCCACTCGACCCCGGAGGTGGTTTAGTTTTTACCGTTAGGGTCCATCTATCCATTAAAATTGATTTATTTCAAAACTTTAATCGGCATTAAATTCACCCACATGAGGTCGATATGCCAGTTAAACAAAAAACAAACAACCAAATCTATTTGTCCTCTCTGTCCTCTGTTGTTGGTTGGTTGGTTGGTTGGGACTTATGGCATGACAACTTTGTTGGGGTTATGTTAATGCTGCAGAATATTTTGTTTTATTCGTTCCTTGTTGGGTATTCCATTTATTTTCAACTCAATTTTTAAACACATCTTTTTCATACTCATTTTTTATATATTTAACACATAGATGGGATAACAGGTACTACATCGACCAGTGTTGACCTGGAAGCAAATGGTGATAGGTACATTACACAGTTCCAGCCTGTGTCTGTCTGTCTGTCTATCTGCTATCTCTCTGTCTCTCTGTCTCTCTCTCTTCCTCTTTCTTTTTCTCTTCCTTTTTTCTCTTCTCTCTCTTCTCTTCTCTCTCTGTTCTTTTCGTCTCTGTCTGTCTGTATCTTTCGCACTCTCTCTCTATCACCACAACACCACACACTCTCTCTCTCTCTTTATATATATATATATATTATATATATATATACATATATATATATATAACCATGAGATCTACAAACAAAACAACTGCTGTTGTTTGGCATTCAGTCATGTTTTAGGCAGCAATGCTCATTACACTAATCTTGCTAATCAGCTGGATTCTACATAACTCCCCACTTTGTGATAAAATTAATGATAATAAAACTTCAAAACTTCTCCTAAACGGTTATAAGACTCAGGGCAAGTTTTTGAGCCAAAACTTTTTGAAAAAGTCCTATATGCCGTCAAATACGATATATATATGTTTGTATATAATATTCATATAATTTTATATGCTTATATATATTATTTATATTCTATATATATATATATATATATATATTATAATTGAATGTATGTATGTGTTTTGTCTCTAGTTCATTGTTTGTTGTTTTACTTAAACATATCACATTTTTTATAATATAAAACATTTCTTTAGAAGCTTCTCCTGGACGATAAAACATAATGTCGAAACTAGTGGAGAAGAAACAAGAATAAAATAAAAGAAATATTCTTTTTATCTCATCATTTTTAATAAGCTTTATATTATATATATATATATAATATATAATATAATTATAATATATTAAATATTATAGAGAGACGAGAGAGAGAGAGAGAGAGAGATAAATAGATAAACGGTATGAAAGCACCAATAATGCTGTAATAAGTGAAAATAATATAATATCATATATCCATAAATAATTTTCATCTTAAGAGCATATTGTGTTGTGTTTCATATCTTCTATATCATACCAGTCGGATTCATTTCCTTTCTAATTAACTTATATATATATATTATATATCAATTATAAATATATAATATATATAATATATATATATATTTTCACCTCTTCATGCCTATTTTTACGTATTTACAAATAGATAATACAGCCATAAAAGTAGATGTGCCAATTTAAAAGGTAAAAGTCTCTTTGACGATTGTGTATTTGTGTGGAGTAAAGTACGTGGAAACTTGGAGTAATGCACATCCTCAGGATAAGTGAATAACCTCTCATTTATTTAAGATGTTTTCTAATGTACTGGCCAGTATAAGCATTTAAGTAAAACCATTTTTATAACGATTCGTTTATTACAATATATATGCACACACACACACACGGACGACACAACAACACACACAAGCCCATATATATAATATTATATGTATATATATATATTGTATATCATGTTTTGTTTAATAGAGGGCTCTTATGTATCTCCTAAGTCGAGTGGAAGCAATTTTGATTGGTGGTAGGTGGCTCGCGATAATTCTTAATGAATCCTTTAGGAAGTCAGAGTTCGTAAACCCAATACAAGAATTACAACATAATGATTCTGATTCCATAAAGGATTCATTCAAGGAATTATCCGCAAGCCCACCACGCAACCATATCTAAACTATTAATCTATCTATCTATATATATATATATTATATATAAATATATATAATTATATGTGGGAGAAATATGAGGAGGTTAATCAGACAATATGTGAGATAAAGTAGACAAACCGGGATTGTTAATGGAAACGGATGTTTAATTGTTCGACGATGCAACGTTTCGGTCATTTAGATTATTTGATCCTGAAGACCGACCGAAACGTTGCATCGTCGACATAAACATCCAAGTTTCCATAACACCGTGTTTGTCTCATATTATATATAATTCTATTAATATATGATGAGCTAATATCAGAGGTAGGGATCAGTTGTGGGACAGAATATTTTAACTATTTCTCAGTTGATAATTCTTTGTCTCCTTGGCCAGTTTCCGTCACAAGTAAAAGAACAATTTTCCCTAAGTAAGATTGGGAAATATACAGATTCCATGCCTTTTCCAAGAGATTGCAAGAGGAAAACGCAAGTGAAC